>PVJL010007387.1:20345-78976 GCA_004026885.1 Lyroderma lyra | reverse complement strand
CCAGGAGCAGCCATTGCACCGTTCTTCATGGGACATGTGACTCCCACCTCCTCCTTTGTTCCTCCGAGGCTGTTGGAAGAGGAAGCTCACTTTGTGCCACTTGTGATTAACCTGAAGGCGGTGGATTCTGTGGAGTTCCAGAATTACCCAAACCCTGTGTCCCCCTGCAGTTCTCTGAGTCAACGGAGCTACGAGGAGGCGTGAAACCACCTCGGATTCTCCAGAGGAGAAGCGTGAACGCAGTTACTGTCTGAAGTGCTACACAGCCTGAACTTCTCACCACGTGGGAGGTGGGAGGTGGAAGGCACTACATCCCTGGGCCTGGAAGGGGAGCTGAGAAAAGGAGTATAGGAACCCTAGACAGAGGGTGTGATTTGTTATATGCCACCTCCACTCTCGCCAAAATCAGGCACTCCAAAAAGATGACACCCCCCCCACGCCATGCATTCCGCAGCCTCGCCCAAGTCACTCAAACAATCACTTCACTGCTGCTCCTGAACAGTCAGAAAGGGGTTTTCACTTCCTGCTCCTCATTGATTCCTGGGTGTTGCCTTGTGGTGGAGATGGGGCAGGGGACCTCATTACACAGCCCTCCGTTCTGTGGCTCTACAATTCCTTAACCCTGAATCCAGTGCCCCTTCCTGACCTGAGCGTAAATGAGCCACTGACTCCTGTTTGGGGACAGCTGAGGAGGCCAGAATGGGCAAGAGCTGCATCGCCCTTGTGAGATCCAGTTTCATGCCTGCTCCCTGCCCTTCTGGCCCCAGTGAGCATCTTCCCCCTCCTTTAGGACACAGAAATGGCCAGAAAGTTCCCCCGTTCTCCAGCTAGTACTAGAACTGGCCCATATACACCTGAACAATTGTTTTCATTGCTCGTTTGAGTCCCACCCTGGATCCACCCCTCGTAAAGAACTAATACCTGCAGAGCTGACACATTCATTTACAGAAGAATATCTCTGAGGTTAAAATCTCCCTTTTTTTATGGCCACTTCACTTATGGTATTTTCTTTTCTTGCTCTCTTTTCTATTATTGGAACATAAGTTCACATCCATAATAAAATTTATAATTCTTTAATCAGACAGAATCAAAGACGTTTCCTTCCCACGTACACAACCGGGCCCGTTTACCTTTGGGATGGACATGTGCAGATGTTAGTTGAAGCCTCAGATTTTGACTTGTGGCAGAGAGGGAGGGATGTCTGCATTGCTTCATTTTTACCTGAAGCCTCGTGTCTCTCTATACCCCTCAGATTTTTTATTTGGGAAAGAACAAGTTCTCAGTACCAGATGTGTGTACATGACAGCAGAGGGGCCCAAACAGACACACGGAGACTTGCAGGTGATTATCCAAAGAACTTTATTGCAGGAGCACAGGTACTTCCACTCAGCAAAGCTTAGAGGGGGTTGGTGGCTGGTGATGAGGGTTGATGCTGACATCCAGGGTGCATGGTGTGATGCGACCATGGCTGTGATTGCGCAGCATGACACAAGAGTGTGCCACAAAGTGCTGACCGAGAGCTGAGATGATCTTAATCCAGGTAAACCGGACGTCTTCTACCGTTACAGGCAACAACGTAGTTCTGTGTTGCGTACCTGGGATTGTATTGGCACTGCAGGTAATTTGCTGCATTACTTATGAGGGTGCAAGTGGTCATAGGCACTGCAACTGAGCTTCTGTGACAATTCCTGTTGCCATTTCGGCAGGTTATATTTGGGTTGTTACAGACATTAACAACGGCAATATATGATGTGTGGAGAAAAGTATTACTGGGACTGCATGTTATGTTCCGAGAATTAGTAGCAGTACGAAAATTAACCTGCTGCATTGCCATGGTGCAGAGTTGGGTGGTCATATTTATGTGCTTTATTATAAATTTCTGCTCCGCAGTGAGCTGACTGGCTGAGCCATGGAATGAAATCATCATCAGCAGAAGGAGACAGATGCGGGAATCCCACTGCGTTGGAACCATGTTTCCTGTAAAAAAGAGATGACTCTTCAATCCTGGCCTAGTAGTGACACACCCTCTCATCTCTCACCCTGCAGGGCCCCCAGCTGTCACCGAGGTTCTATTTCCTTTCCTCTCAGCTTTCCCAAGCCTGTCATGTGTCCTGGGCACTAACTTAGGCTCAGCCCTCCCACAGTTGCTGTCCCATCAGTGGCCCTGCTGTCCCAGCTCCGGGGGCTCATTCTTACCCAGTCTCTGTGCTGTGGCTGCTGTGAGAACAGATCCAGCGGGTCGTCCTGTAGATCAGGGGCATCTGTTCTCCTCGGGCCTGGGGACTGGACATATAGAACAGCCCCTGTGGGCGGGACCACCAGAGCCAGGAGGTGTCTGAGTCTGGCATAGATAGAAACCGACAGGTTGGCTTGAGGCCCACTTGTGCAATGAGCCTCTTGTTTTGTCATTTGCTGATCATCGCAACCCAAGGACAGACCGTTGGTGGCTCTGTGGTAGAAGTCTCACTGCAGGCATCCCGTGAGGGCAGAGCTCTGCCAGTGGGGCTGGTCTCCATTGCTGAAACTACACACTGGCTGTGGAATGGCCATAGAGTTGATGACTCAGTGTGGGGCAGCACTGACAGACTGAAGTACAGAAAGTCAGGCCCAGGTCTCAGAACAAATAGAACCATGAGGGCTGTCTGCACAGAATAGACCCAGGTCCCCTTCATTTGTGTGACCTCCCTGGTTCCCTGTTACCCAGACATTCTCCATCTCATCACCTCCCTGTCCTGCAAACCTCAGCTCTGGGTTTCTTGCTGCTCCAAATCCTAAAAGTACATAGTGGCTTCCTATGTGGGTTGGAGGTTCTTTTACTTTTTTCCCTGTTACTTTTGTATTAAATTCACTTTCTCTTGGATTCATCCTGACCTCACCAATGACTGCAGTTCATGTCAAGTAACAATACATATTATAATCATTTCCACTCAGAGGAGGGTCTTTTTGTGACACCTTCCCCTGAATGAACTTTGGGTGTCACAGAGGAATAATAACCTCGGGCTCATATTCCTGTGTTCTCTTCAACCTTCTATTTCTACCAAATAGTCCATCCTAGGGAGTCATTTACTATCATGGTACATTTAATTTCCTGATATGACAGAATAATCAGTGTCAATTTATAAAGGGACCATTCATGGGCATGACAGTCTATTCCTGAGAATATGTTCAGTATATAGTTTGGAGACATGAAATACACTCTTGGTCTTTAAAGCTGAGGAAAATAATCAGAAATGTCTGACTCTGTTGCAGTGTGACAGAGATAGTCACACTTTGTGAATGTGATTTGATGTGGGCACTGAGGGTGAAGGGTTTCACCTAGCTTCGTGGGACACAGAAGGCTTCCAAAAGAAAGGTCCTTGGGATTGTGACCTAAAGGATAAGCAGATAGTTACAGAGACCTGAAAGAAGAGATGAGGACTCTAGGCTGTGGAGATGGTGTGGGACATGGTGTGATGGGGAGGCATATGCCATGGGGCAGTCCTCACGCTGAGTGATGCTAAATCTCTCTGGTTCAGCCTCTTGACAAAAATGTTGATTAGACTCTTAAATGGTATGATACAGCCTTGAAACAAATTAATCCACATCATTCTGTAGTGCCTTTTTATAATCTTATCCGGAAATGCAATAATCTCCCTACTGATGTCTTTATATAAATATGAACACAGTGGTGATTTGATCAGGTCTTAGTGCAGAGCTAACAGCATTGTGTCTTCAAGTTGTGTTTGACTGAAATGCATGAACATCATTGTTCATGAGGAAACATGTATATTTTCATGTCTGTTGTGTAGAGAGCATTTTTACAAGTGACGAGGGTATAAAAAGAATTAGATGCAGGTTAGCCCCTGTGATAATACTGGCCATTCTGAGTGGAAAGACCTGACCTCAAGTGTCTACAACATGAGGCAAAGCATATGCTGCAGGCATGGGCGAGGGGATCTGGGTGAAAAACCTGTTCTGTCCACCCATACAATGTTACTTCTAATTTTAGACCTGGATGCTGAGGTTGAAATTGGGAGCATTGTAGGAGGCCATTTTCATTCTGGTCTTATCCTAAAAATCCCTAAGAGGTTGGTGGTCCATGGGACCTCCCTTCCCTCAGCAGCCCAGTTAGTAGAGCCGAGTACAGATGCCTCTGTTGATGGGCAATAGCTCAGTGGGTCTTCACTGACTCCCTCCTCCCTCCTAACTCCCAGCCTGTCTGTTCCCTCAGTGATGGCACCTGCTGGCTCCTGTAGAGTCCTGTGCTGTGACCATCAGGCCTGTGGCAGGTGTCCTGAGAGTTAGCTCAGACAACACCCTGTCTCCCCACAGATTTGCCACTTTGTGATGGTTGGGTTCAGAACACATCCTCTAAGGCTCTGTTCTAATTGGTCCTCATGTTGGTGGCCCTTGCACATTGAAAAATGCTTCCAATGCTGGAGAATTAGTAAGTAATATACAGGCATCTGATGTTTCAGCATTTGGGAGAGGACCTGCTTGTATAAAGGAGGAGTTCCCATGAGCTTACACTAACCATCATACATCAGCTTAATTTGGTCTTTGATTGAAAAGGCTACTTCTCATGGGCTCTACTGGTCCTTTTGGCATGCTGTGTCCTCTTCTTAGCCAAAATCTTGGAAAATCTCCTCAATGCAGTCCCTAGCCTCCAGTCCAAAACAATTAGGGTCATGGGGAGACCATTATACTTAGAATAAGGTACCCCCTCACCCCGATCCTGTGTTTTTGCCCATTTTTCATGGTTAACTTACAGATCTATCAGCAGCTTTTAACATAGTTGTCACTTTCTCCTCCTGCGAAGACCTTGGAAAAGATTTCTTGTGACAGAAACAGGAATGAACCACGTGGTGGGATCAGCCCTGGTGTCCTGAAGGCAGATCGTCAGGCTGTGTCTTAGTCTCTAGGACACAACTATCTCCTGTCTTGTTGCCCACCTTCCAGGATTTTCATTCTCCATCTCCTGAGGAAGTCTCCCCTTTTCTCCAGGCTTGGGTCATTGAAGCTTCCAAGGGTCGGACACTGGGCCTTTCCTCGATCTCACAGAGCCTCAGAGTGATGTGAGGTAGAATAGGGTGTTATGGACTCCGACATCCATTTCCTTTCTTCAGCAGAGCTCTCTGTGTTGAACTCTGGACTCATACATTCAACTTGTTATTCAATATCTGCATATAAATGCCTACTATGTGACACAAACTCACTAAGTCCCACAGGGAAACACTGGTCTTTTCTTGCCCCCACATACTACCTCCCCCAACAGTGTCCCCATCCCAGTTGACTACAACTCAATCCTTTCAGGAATAGAAAACTATGTAAGCAATCTTGAACTCCTTTCCCCCTCTTACATCTCCCGCTAATCTATAGGGGAAGTGTGTTGTTTCTACCACCTACACCTGCCCAAATCTGACCACCACTTGATAACCAATTGCTAACAGGCAGTGGGAGACACCATCACCCCCACTGACATGACTGCAAAGGACTCTCACTGTGCTCCTGGCTTCCCCTTCACCACCCATGGAAGCTGCAATGTTGTATTGAAATCATAATTGATATCATGTAACTCTGCTCAGAACGCTCCAGAACATCTTCATTTCTTTCTGAATAATAGCTAAAAATCATGCCAAAACAACATGCCCTTTCATGATCTATCCTCTCATAGCCTTGCTTTCAAAATGAACCTTCTAGAATTCTCCTTATTCTATTCACCCTTCTGGAGTTCCCTGACCTCTACTGTTCCCTGACATACCAGGTTCATTCTGGCCTTATGGCCACCTTATCCTGCCCCCTAATCCCATGTGTGCATGGCAAACTTTCTTATCTTTTCATGACTTTGCAAAAAAGACATTTTTTCAGGAGATTAGGTTGACTACCCTACTTTACAATGTTAATAATGTGAAAAGGAATAATTGAAACAAGGTTTTCTAATCTAAAAATACTCTAATATTCCTTTTGCTTTAAGTACCTCTTAAGCTCCCTCCCCTTGGTGTGTCTGAAGGCCTAAGGGGCGTAAGGGACAGATAAGACATCCTAAGCAACACAGGACTGTTATGGCTTAATGGGCAGCTTATCAGAACTCAGATGATGAAAACAGCACCCACTTTATATCTTTCTCCATTTTCCTCTTTCCTCTCTCTTGGTTTACCCAACAGGCAGATGTGTCCCCTTGGTAGTGAAAGGTACTGTAGGAACTCCTAAACTTATGTCTCTCAACTATAAACCTACCACAAGATGGCTCTACCTTTATCCTTTACCTCTCATAGCAAATATTTCTTACTGTGTCAATAGTCAATGTCCCAGCCAAGGGACCCAAGAATGAGAATGCATGGACTGAACTCCTGTAGCATTCTCTCCTTTTTTCATTCCACAGGGAGTAGCAGCCTCATTCTTGTCATACTTTTTGGCTCCTTTAAAACCCCACTTCCTCTGTGAAGTCTCAGTTACATCTACAGTTGATCGATTGTCACAGTTTGACAGCATCTGTTTTAGATTGTTCACATCCTTTCTCCTGGCTCTTTGTTTATCTGAGAAGTTAAATGAATCTTCATGCATTCATTCCACGTGGTTTCTTAAGCACCTGCTCAGTGCCAGGCACTGTTCTGGGCCCAAGGCATAGAGCAATGAGCCTGAGCCATTTCATTCCACATAGTGAACCTCAGCCTAGCCCTTCATAGTTACTGATCAGATTTGAGTGGACAGTGTAACATTGCCCTGATTGGTAACCAGAAGCCTCACGTCAGGGCACAGGTGCTGGAGCAGAGGTGTGTGTAGCTGGCATTGTCTTGGGTGCCCAAGCTAAATGTTTCCCTCTTCCTTGGCCTTGGCATAGCCCCAATGCCTAGACATT
The DNA here is from genome assembly GCA_004026885.1 of Lyroderma lyra. NCBI lineage: Eukaryota > Metazoa > Chordata > Mammalia > Chiroptera > Megadermatidae > Lyroderma > Lyroderma lyra. The sequence continues at coordinate 72,138 of PVJL010007387.1, read as the reverse complement.
TCCTGTGTTCATCCAGCATTGTCCAGTCAGGCTCTGAGGAAAGTGGATCCCAAATCCAGTCTGGGGACAGATTATATCTGAACCCCTTGAGGAAAGGTGTGACAGTGCTGATTCCCAAGCTCCGCTCAGACCTTCTTTTTGACAATATATCTGGGTGGGGTCCAAGAATCCAGTGTGAAAGCCTCCCAGGGGATTTCATGGGAAGTATTAAATCACTGAGGATATGGAGAGTGGCATTTACTCCTAACATGTTGGAGGAAGAGTGACTTTGTGTCTAATGAATGACCATATAAGTTATTGATACCAAAGACAGGCTATTGATAAAGTGATTGATTTGAAAGATTCCAATGAGACTGGAATGAATTACTTTTGCCCTGGACTCAGTATGTGGAAGAGACACATGGTTTCCTTTTAAGATTGCAGGATTTTTGCCCCCTGGTTCTTTCATTAAGCTAGAATCAGCTGAAAGTTGGGAGAACACACATAGACAGAAAAGCATTTCTTATTACAGACTCCATGACTTGAAAATTGGCTAAACTGGAAGAACATTTAATCTAAAACTATTATTTTTACCTAGAGAAGCCAAGATTGCACAGTCAACTGGTGGGACATGTAGAAGGTATTTCATTGAATTTTGTCATGGCACTTGTATATGTATGTGTGTGTATACACACACATACACACACACACACACACACACACACACATAATGTAATGTAATGCTCCATAAACCACAAGCCTAAACATGAGCTGCACTGTCTTTGGTGAAATGTGTGTGTGTGATAGAAAACTTATGCAATGAAATAGGCAGATCTCATGAGGTCCACCATGGCTGAAAATCCAAAGGGGATTGTCACAACATCTGGGCTCCAGAAAGGATAATGACAGAAGAAATTCAAATTTCACCTCAGGTGGGAGTGTGCATAACTTGGGAAACACCCGTTCAAACATGATCCACCTGGGATTGTGACATTCGTGTTTTCCCTGCCACAGTAGGGACCATCTTGAGTTTATCTCCATGTTCCCAGTGCCTCTCTCTGTGCTTTGGTTGCAGGAAGTGCTCAGTGTTTTCCCTGAGCTGACCATGTTTGATCGGTCTGTGAGACCCAGTGTACACTCCCCTACTTCTCCCTGGACTGCCTGTGAGACCAGGAAAGAATTGGAGGAAGGCACATGGACATGAGAAAGAGTTCACCAGACATCCAAGTCATTACTGTGCCCACCAGGAAGTGGGCTAAGCTATCATGAAGGCAGACCATTTGCCCAGAATGTGGATATAAGTTGAAATGTGAAAAACAATAAACAGGAAGGTGTATGGCATTGCTTTTTAAAATTCAGTTCACATACCTTCAACAGTAGTGCTTTATGCTTTGACTTAAATATTAGATTAAGGAATGCAATTGCACAGAAGGAGTTATGTGTGTTAGTCAATTCAAGTTCTCTTAAGAAGGAAAAAGGAAAATGCAGAGAACTTTAGATCATGGGATCCTGAGAGCTAGCCTGCACAATTAAGCCTGCCTTAAGCAATCAGTGATAATTATGGCTTCATGAGTGACTTCCCATATCTCAATTGATGCAAACAAAACCTGGGTTCTCTGTATATTCTATTCCCCTGTCCTTAGTTTTGGCTTCATTCAGGCAATCTATTTGTAAGATGGTTTTAGTAACTCTAGCACTTCACTTGCCTCTTTGGGAAATCTAGCACAAATCTACAATTGTGTAATCTCTCAGCATCCCTAGTAATATCTCTCATTGGGCCAGTACTTGAGGACCCAAGCCCTGTGATCCTAGAAATGAGATGCAGGCATTGATTAGCTTATGCCTAGAGCTGAGCTGGAGTCAGTTTAGTCAAACCACAGCCTGAGGTGCCGGGTGAGTTTAAAAGAGAAAGAACAAAATTGATAGTGCTTCAGAAAGAGTGAATAAAATCAGACTCATCTCCAGAGAATAAATATCACCTACCTTCTAACATCCTTAAGGTAGTGAGTGTCCTGGCACTTTTCCCATCACCACACCTGTTAGCCTTTACCTCTTCTAGGAGGACCCCAGTGCAGGACCTGCCCGAGGGCCAGAGGAACCTCCTAATAATCCTGGTCTCAGCCTACACGCAGCCCCATCCACAGCACCTAGGAGGCTTTCATAAGTACGTGTTCCCATCAGGGGGACGGTGATCTTAGTCTAGGGGAATCGCTACACCCCTGAGGTGTACCAGTCAACTCCTCATTGCGATGACACTGAACATTCTGTGTGTCATCATCAAAGTTTTTTTTAAGCCACCTCTCAGTTCTCTGTCCCTCATAAGAGCTTCCACAGAGGGCACTGAAAACAAGCTCCTGGGAAGATGTCTGGAAGGGACACAAGGGCCAGGATACAGCCTTCTTATAAGAAAAAAGAAATTGCATGTGACTTGCTTAAAAAAATCACGATAATCTGGAGTAGGTGTGAAATGCGTGCCACAGCGAGTCTAGGGTCTTTGTCTGCTGAAGACTGTGCAGTAGGGCCCACCTGGAGCCCCTCAGCGCCTTTGTCCTTCCAGCCTTGTTCCCATGGCGAACGCCACTCAGGCCAGCAGGGGGCGCAGTGTCACACGCTCCCAGGGCAAGGAGGGACCAGAGGGTGACCTCCTGTACTTCTTTGCTGATGTGACCTGGAACTTTCCAAAACCCATTTTGGAACTCTAGAGAAAAAGATCAGGGGAGTATACACAGGAGATTTTAGTATCACAAAGCAGTTCAGCTCCAAAGCACAGTGTTCTTATACTTCCTCGGTTCATCGGCCTAAGCTCTGTGTCACTCACTCTTCAGGCTGCCTTGGGATAGTCACACTCTTTTCCAGAGGGAGAAGGGCAGAGCCAGACACACTCAGGAGGGCCAGCTGTGCACCACAGACTCCCCATTACCATGTGGCTGAGGTGGAGGAGGGATTGAAGAGGGTGTGGCATGAGGGAATAGCTGGAGAGACCTTTCATTTGCTGCTGAGGGATGAAGGAGGAGATTTTCTCCACCCCTCAGCCTCCAGGTCATCAACTGTTGCATTAATGTGATCATTTCAATTTTCACTTGATGAGTTACTCACTGTTTCAACTTTCTCCTGTCAGAAATTCTGTGTTTGATGTATATATAGATATAGATATAGATATTCATGAACAAATACATACGTGGAATGTGGTACTTCACGTGGTTACAACACAAAAACAATAGAAAGGAGCATCTAGTACAAAGGATGCCTTCTCTTAATTTCTGTCTATTGGGCATCTTTTCTTTAGAAAAAGGTAATTATTCAAATTTTTATATCAATTCACATTGTATACATAAATGAGACATATAAATAAAAACATAATAAATTCAAATGTCTGTAATTTGGGTCTCATCCCTTTTTTAATCCTCACAGACACTAATATTTTATACAAAGGATTCTTTGCCATATTACCATCATAGTAACAATGCATTTATATCATGTTGTGTGGCATTAATGTTGGTGGTTCCATGAACCTACTTCCCCGTACCATGACCATGGAGTTCCATTGTATGCTTAAACCATCCTACCTGTGGGGATATTTAGTTTCAAACAACAGACCCCAGTGATGCCTAGATGTGTACTCTGAATAAAAAAGCACCAAAAATCCATGAATTTAGCCATATTGCCTGTGCAGATGCAAGCTCACTGTCATGAACTGTTACTCTTCCTAGGAGCTGCTGTTCTGAAGTTTCTGCACAGGTGTGGGATGTAAGGAGCTGTGGTTTGACAACCCCATATGGTTGCAGATGCACATGTGGGTCATTGGACCCAAGGAAGCCTGGGAAAGTAAAAATTGCATCCACAAAATACCACCTGTAGTGGAAGAACATCTCCATCTTTCTGCATATAAAGACAATCTGGTCACTTCACATAGAAGTCAGCAATACTGAATCAGCTCCAACTTTTTATTTAAAAGGTAAGCTGAATATCTATTTTTGTATTTGGACAATGGGAAGGAGAAGAAATTGTTTCCATCACGTTGTAACTACAGTAGAGCAAGTCAAAGTTGACAACTTCTAAGCCACCTCAAAGAGGAAACCATTTACATTTTTAATTTTATTATTATTATTATTTGGGGGGTGGTTCCCTGTCTGGGAATTGAACCCAGGCTGTGGTGTTGAGAGTGCCAAAGCCTAGCCACTGTGCCACCAGGGAACCCCCATTTACATTTTTTTTAAATTTGAAATTTATTGGGGTTACATTGGTTAGCAAAAGTTACATAGGTCCCAGGTGTACAATTCTATAGTGCATCATTTATATGTTGCATTATGTGTTCACCACCCAGATTCAGTTCTCTTTCCATCACCATATATTTGTGTCCTCCTCCCTCCTTTTCCACCCTTTCCCTCCTTGCCTCAGGTAACCACTAAACTATCCAAGGGTTTTTGTTTCTTTGTTGCTTTCAGTTTTATATTTCACATATTAGTAAAGTCATATGGTTCTTGGTTTTTTCTGTGTGGCTTATTTCACTTAGCATGATGATCTCAAGGCCCACACATTTTGTTGCAAATGTCATTATTTCATCTTTTCTTATAGCTGAGTAATATTCCATGTGTATATGTACCACAGCTTCTTTATCCTGTCATCTATCTCAGGGCACTTTGGTTGTTTTCATGACTTGACCATTGTAAACAATGCTGCAATGAATATTGGGGTACATAAAGTCTTTGGGGACTAAGGTTTTCAAATTTTGGGAGTAGATACCCAGAAGGGGGATTTCCAGGTCATATGGTAGCTCCATTCCCAATTTTCTTAACAAACTTTTAAAATAGTAGTTGTACCAATTTACATTCCCACCATCAGTATGTGAGATTGTTTTTTCCACAGTTCACCAGCACTTGTTATTCCTTGTCTTATGGACTATAGCCATTCTAACGGATGTGAGGTGGTATTTCATTGTGGTTTTGATTTGCATTGCCCTAATAGCTAATGAAGTTGAGCACTTTTTCATGTCTTTCGGCCATTTGTATGTCTTCATGAGTGAAGAGTTTGTTCAGGTCCTCTGCCCACTTTTTAATTGGATTTTTGTTATTTTGTTGTTGAGTCATGCAAGTTCCTAATATATTTTATTAATTAATTTATTTATTTTTAATTCATTTTTATTGTTAGACTTATTGGGGTGACATCTGTTAGCAAGGATTACATAGGTTTCAGGCATACAATTCTACAGTGCATTGTCAACTTGATGTATAATAAGTTTACCACCTAATGTGACTTCTCTTTCCATCACCTTATATTTAGCTTCCCCCCCCCTCTCCCTCCCACTCATCTTTCTTCCCTCCTTGACCCTCTCATCCCCAAATAAACATTAAACTATTGTCCTTGGGTTATTTGTTTCTTCATTTCTTATTTCTTTGCTTTCAGTTTTATATTTCGCATATGAGTGAAGTCATACAGTTCTTTGTTTTTTCTGTCTGGCTTATTTCACTAAGCATGATGATCTCCAGGTCCATCCATTTTATTGCAAATGGCACTATTTGACCTTTTCTTATAGCTGAGTAATATTCCATTGTGTGTATGTACCTCAGCTTCTTTATCCAGTCATCTGTCGCAGGGCACTTTGGTTGTTTTCATGTTTTGGCCACTGTGAACAGCGCTGCAATGAACATTGGCATACATAAGTCTTTGCGGACAAAGGTTTTCAAGTCTTTTGGGTAGATCCCCAGAAGGGGGATTGCTGGGTCACATGGTAGCTCCATTCCCAATTTTCTGAGGAACCTCCACACTGCCTTCCACAGTGGTTGTACCAGTTTGCGCTCCCACTATCAGTGTGTGAGAGTTCCTTTTTCTCCACATCCTCTCCAGCACTTGTTATTCCTTTTCTTGTTGATAACAGCCATTCTCACAGGTGTGAGGTGGTCTCTCATTGTGGTTTTGATTTGCATTTCCCTGATAGCTAATGAGGATGAGCATTTTTTTATACGTCTGCTCACCATTTGTATTTCTTCGTGGGAGAAGTGTCTGTTTAGTTCTTCTGCCCACTTTTTAATTGGGTTGTTTGTTTTTTTTGTTGTTAAGTTGTATTAGTTCTTTATATATTTTAGATATTAGACCCTTATCTGATGCGTTATTTGCAAATATTTTCTTTCATTCAGTTGGCTGTCTCTTTGCCTTGTTGATGGTATCTTTTGCTGTGCAGAAGCTTTTTAGTTTGATGTAGTCCCTTTCATTTATTTTTGCTTTTACTTCCCTTGCCTTTGAGGACATGTTCATGAAGTCTTCCTTGAGTCCTAGGTCTATAAGTTTAGTACCAATATCTTCTTTTTTACAGTTTATTATTGCAGGTCTTACATGAAGGTCTTTAATCCATTTTGAATTAGTTTTTGTATATGGAGAGAGTTCATAGCTCAGGTTCATTCTTTTGCATATGTTTTTCCAGTTTTCCCAGCACCACCTACTAAAGAGGCTGTCTTTTCCCCATTGTATGTTTTTTGCTCCTTTATCGAAAATTATTTGTCCATAAATTTGTGGGTTTATCTCTGGGTTTTCAGTTCTATTCCATTGGTCTCTATTTCTGTTCTTCTGCCAGTACCAAGCTGTTTTGACTATTGATGCTTTGTAATATAAATAGAAGTCAGGAAGTGTAATGCCACCAGCCTTATTCTTTTTATGTAGTATTGCTTTGGCAATTTGAGGTCTTTTATGGTTCCATATGAATCTAATAATTCTTTTATCTATTTCATGAAAGTATGATTGTGGGATTTTGATGGGTAGTGCAGGAAATCTGTAGATTGCTTTGGGAAGAATGGCCATTTTAACAATGTTAAGTCTTCCTATCCATGAACAGGGGATATTTTTCCACCTCTTAAAGTCTGTTTCAATTTCTTTCAAAAGTGTCTTATAGTTTTCTGTGTATAAGTCTGTCACGTTCTTTGTTAAGTTAATTCTCAGGTATTTCATTATTTTTGTTGTGATAGCAAAAGGAATTGACTCCCTCATTTCTTTTTCTGAGGATTCATTGTTTATATAAAGAAATGCTGTTGATTTTTGTACATTGATTTTGTATCCTGCAACTTTACTATATTCGTTAATTGTTTCTAATAGTTTCCTGGTGGAATCTTTGAAATTTTTTATATAAAGGATCATGTCATCCACAAATAGTGACAATTTGACCTCTTCTTTCCCAATTTGGATACCTTTGATTCCTTTCTTTTGCCTGATTGCTGTGGCTAGAACTTCAAGTACTATATTCAATAACAGTAGTGACAGGAGGCATCCTGTCTTGTTCCTGATTTTAGGGGAATAGGTTTCAGCTTTTCCCCATTCAGTATGATGTTAGCTGAGGGTCTGTCATATATGGCCTTTATTATGTTGAGATACTTTCCTTCTATACCTATTTTATTTAGTGTTTTGATCATAAATGGATTTTGTACCTTGTCATAAGTTTTTTCTGCATCAATTGAAATGACCATATGGTCTTTGTCTTTGATTTTGTTTATGTGGTGTATCACATTGATTGATTTTTGTATGTTGAACCATCCTTGTGCTCCCGAGTTGAAACCCACTCGATCATGATGTATGATCTTTTTGATGCATTGTTGTATTCTGTTTGCTAATATTTTGTTCAGGATTTTTGCATCTGTGTTCATCAGAGATATTGGTGTATAGTTTTCTTTTTTTGTGTTGCCTTTGCCAGGCTTTGGTATTAGAGTAATGTTGGCCTCATAGAATAAGTTAGGAAGTATTGCTTCCTCTTCAATTTTTTGGAAGAGTCTGAGGAGGAGAGGCATTAATTCTTCTTTGAATGCTTGGTAGAACTCATTGGTGAAACCATCTGGTCCAGGTCTTTTGCCTTTAGGGAGATTATGGATAGTCATTTCGATCTCGTTGCTATTGATTGGTCTATTTAGATTATCCAGTTCTTTTTGTTTCAGTCTTGGTAGGCTATAAATTTCTGGAAACTTGTCCATTTCTTCTAGGTTGTTAAATTTCATGGCATAAAGTCCTTCATAATATTTTCTTATAATCCTTTGTATTTCTGTGGTATCAGCGGTAATTTCTCCCCTTTCATTTCTAATTTTGGATATTTGTGTCCTTTCCTTTCATCCTTTGATTAGTCTCGCCAGGGGTTTGTCAATTTTGTTGACTTTCTCAAAGAACCAGCTCTTCGTTATATTAATTTTTTTCTATTGTCCTTCTGTTCTCTAATTGGTTTAGCTCTGCTTTAATTTTTATTATTTGTTTCCTTCTGCTGACTTTGGGTTTTGTCTGCTCTTCTTTTTCTAGTTCTTTAAGATGGTATGCTAAGATGTTTGCTTGTTTTTTCTTGTTTCTTAAGATAGGCCTGTAATGATATAAATTTCCCTCTTATTACCGCTTTCGCTGTGTCCCAATAATTCTGATACATTGTATTTTCATTGTCATTAGTTTCTAGATATTTTTTATACTCATCTTTTATTTGTCCTTTTATCCAGTCCTTTTTAAATAAGCGGTTGTTTAATCTCCATGTATATGTGGTTTTTTCTGCTTTCCTTTTACAGTTGATCTCCAATTTCAAAGCTTTGTGGTCTGAGAATACACTTGGTATGATTTCGATCTTCTTGAATTTGCTGAGGCTACTTTTGTGTCCCAGCATGTGGTCTATTCTTGAGAATGTTCCATGCGCACTAGAAAAGAAGGTGTAGCCTCTTTTTGCTGGATGAAGTGTCCTGTAAATGTCAATTATGTCCAATTGCTGTAATGTGTCATTTAGATCTGCTATTTCCTTATTTATTTTCTGTTTGGATGATCTGTCCATGGCAGTTAGTGGGGTGTTTAAGTCTCCCACTATGACTGTGTATTCATCAGTTTCTCCTTTCAAGTCTGATAATAGTTTCTTTGTGTATTTTGATGCATCCTGGTTGGGAGTATATATGTTGATTAGTGTCAACTCTTCTTGTTGTTGCCTTGTGCCTTTTATCATTATATAATGTCCATTCTTGTCTTTTAGTATCTTTTTTAACCTGAAGTTTATTTCATTAGATATCAGTATGGCAACTCCTGCTTTTCTCTGGTTACCATTTGCTTGGAGTATTGTATCCCATCCTTTCACTCCGAGTCTGTGTTTGTCCTTACAGCTGAGGTGTGTTTCTTGGAGACAGCATATGGATGCGTTCTGTTTTTTAATCCAGTCTGCTACTCTGTGTCTTTTTATTGATGAGTTCAGTCCATTAACATTTAGAGTGATGATCGATATGTGAGGATTTCTTGTAGCCATTACTTATTTTTTCTTTGTTTTTGTTTGTTTGTTTGTTTGTTTGTTTATTTTTGTTTCTTTCTTGTTGCCCCAACTTTGTTCCATTTTTCCTGATGTTTTGTTTCAGGCTGAAGAGCCTCCTTCAGTATTTCTTGGGAGTGCTAGCCTCGTGCTGGCAAATTCCCTCAGCTTCTGTTTGTCTGAGAAGGTCTTTATTCCACCTTCATATCTGAAAGATAATTTTGCTGGATAATTTATTCTTGGCTGGAAGTTTCTCTCTTTTAAATTTTTGAATATTGGATTCCCCACTCTCCAGATTTGTGGAGTTTCTGCTGAGAAATCTGATGCCAGCCTGATGAGTTTTCCTCTAAAGGTTATAGTTCTTTTTCCCCTGGCTGTCTTGAGAATTGTCTTTGTCTTTAGTTTTGGACATCTTTAGTACCATGTGTCTTGGAGAAGATCTGTTGGGGTCCAGGTATCTGGGGGACCTGTTTTCTTCTTGAACTTGGGGTTTCAGATCTTTCCATAGGTTTGGAAAGTTCTCATCTACGATTTGTTTGAGTATGCTCTCTGTAGATTGCCCTGCCCCCTCTTCTATTCCTATTATCCTGATGTTGTTCTGTCTCATGGAGTCGGATAGTTCTTGCAGAGTTCTTTCAATCCTTTTGGTTCTATATTCCCTCTCTTCCTCTTTCTGAGCTGTTTCCAATGTTCTGATCTTCAATTCATTAATTCTTTCCTCCATCTGTTTGGTCCTGTTTCCTATGGCATTTATTTCATTTCTCACTTCTTTTATCGTATTATTTATTTCTCGTATTTCCGTCTCAATCTTTCTTATATTTTGAATTTCTTTGTTAAATTATTCTTTTTGTTCACAGAGTTCCTTTTTTATGTCATTTATATCCTTTTTTATATTATTTATCTCAGCTACGGTGTTCTGCCAATAGGTTTTCCTTTCTCTCACAGCCTTTAGAATGGCTGCTTTAAATTCTCCGTCACTTAAAGGAGACCCTTCCAGTTGTAACAAGCTGTCTTCTGGGTAAATTTCATGTTCTTTCTGAGGAGTTTTAGTTTTTAAGGAATTCATCCTGTCCACTGGGTTCTTCCTCTTTGACATGAGGGCTTTATGTTCAGTCCCCAGATTATTGCTTTTGTGGTGTCTTGCCTTAGGGCAGACACTAGGTGGCACTGGGGGTCAAGTTTCGGGGGAGAAGGGGCTGTTTGTTTCTTGTTTCTGATCTCCTGCTGCGTTTGGTGACTATGCGCATATATCCTGGGGAGAGGCCAACAAAAGGCACTCCAAGGGCGGCTCTGCCTCCTGCCCTTTGCTGGGGAAGCTGTTCTGAGGCTTGTTTCTGCTGGCTCAGCTGAATGCTATGGAATCAGTCCTTCTTCCCAGCCCTGATTCAGCATCTGGCTGTCTACGGGCTCACACTGCCCTCAGAACTCTGGGGTACACGAGGAAGTGCACGCTCCATAAGTCCTAACCATGGGCCTAGCCTGAGACAGCAGGTTTGCCTTTGCAATGGGCTGGGAACAGAAACTGCAGCCCTGTGTAGGTCTCCAGGGGGCTTAGAGCTGGGGTGTCATCTTTGTAGTTCAGAGTCCTCACTCAGCCTTTCTACCACTCAAAAGTTCCAGAGGCTGGCTCCCAAACTCTGTCCCCAGTATGCAGCTCCAAAACTCAGCTCCCCCGTGGCCTCTCCCCTCCTCTGAACTGCGCCGCTCCGAATAGTCAGCAAAAATTGTGTTCTGTTGCAGTCCCTAATAGTCAGCATATTAGCCCCTTGTCAGACGCGTTGTTTGCAAAGATTTTCTATCATTCAGTTGGCTGTCTCTTTGTTTTGTTGATGGTTTTATTTGCTGTGAAGAAGATGTTTAGTTTGATGTAGTACCATTCATTTGTTTTAGCTTTTACTTCCCTTGCCTTTGAGGTCATGTTCATGAAGCTCCCCTTGAGCCTGAGGTCTATATGTTTAGTACCAATGTTTTCTTCTATACAGTTATTGTTTTGGACTAATGGGGACATCTTTGATCCATTTTGAATTAATTTTAGTATATGGTGACAGTTCACACTTCAGATTCATGGCTTTACATATGGGTTTCCAAATTTCCCAGTGCCATCTACTGAAGAGGCTTTAGTTTCCCCATTGGACATTTTTCACTCCTTTATCAAAAATTATTTGTGCATATATTTGTGGATTTGTATCCGGGTTTTCAATTCTGTCTCATTGCTCCATGTGTCTGGTTTTCTTCTAATACCAAGCTGTTTTGATTATGAATGCTTTGTAATATAAATTGAAATTGAGGAGCATGATACCACCAGCCTTATTCTTTTTATGTAGATTCAAGATTTTGTGGTTCCATACAAATATGATAATTTTGAATCTATTTTGTGAAAGTATGTTTGTGTGATTTTGAGGTAATTGCATGAAATCTGTATATTGCTCTGGGTAGGATGGCCGTTTTAACAATGTTAAGTCTTCCTATCCATGAACACAGAATCTTTCCATTTCTTTGTGTCCTCTTCAATTTCTTTTAGTAGTGTCTTATAGTTTTCTGTGTATTAGTCCCTCACATTTTTTAAGTTAATTCCCAGGTAGTGTAGTCTTTTTGTTGTGATCACAAAAGGTATTGATACTCTCATTTCTTTTTCTGAAGATTTGTTGTTTGTATATAAAAATGCAATTGATTTTTGTACATTGATTTTGTATCCTGAAACTTTACTGTATTTGTTTATCATTTCTAATAATTTCCTGGTGGAGTCTTTAGAATTTTCTATGTAAAAGATCATGTCATCTGCAAATAGTGAGTTTGACTTCTCTTCTCACAAATGCTAATGAATGACCACAGCCAAATCAAACCAACAAAAACAAACTCTTTAGAGAAAGGTTCTCCAATAGACCTTTCTGCTATGATGGAAATGCCTATGCTCTCCCTAGCCACATATGGCTATGGAGCACTTGAAGTGTGGCTAATGTAGCTAACTAAATCTTCCATTTTACTTAAAATTTAAATAGCTGTATGTGGCTAGTAGCTATCATATTAGACAGCTCAGATTCAGAGACCAGAAGTAAGTAACTGGCTTATAATAGTATGCCTTAGAGCTTTATTAGATCTGCTAACTGAAAGTGATTTCTCATAATTTGCTTTACAAACTCACTTGTTCAATTACCATGGCAGAATTGCCATCATTCTCACATCCCAGCAGTTACATAGAAGATATTTTAAAAAATAAGTCTGACATTTAAAATTGTTATTTAACAAGCTAATAAAACAGAGTTTTAACAGTATTAAGGACAAAATTACTGAGTGAGTCTTAAACAGAGAAATGATGAAAAATAGTTGATTCTTCGTTTTCTGTATCTATATCCAAGCACCACGTCTTCTTGGCTCTACTTACAAAATACAGTAGACTTTCAGTTAATTAGCATGCATGTAGATTGTAAATGCCAGGTAAATGTAAGTAGACTCTTTGTGAACCGGAAGTCAAACAACCAGAACTCTCAAGCAATTCGCAAAAAACTGCTGGTTGCTTGAGAGTGCCAGATATTTGAGTTCCAATTAACAAAAGGTCTACTGTATATTCCAAATCCATCCAGTTTTCTTCATCTCCACAATGTCTAGATTGTTGCAACAGTCTCCCAACCAGTTTTACTATTTTTTCTCTTGCTCCCTCTTATAATTCATTTATTATAGAGGACAGAGTGATTTTCTTAAAATGCAAATTAGATTATATTACTCCTTCCCTTAAAAGGTTTTCAATGACTCCTTCTATTCTTAGAATATAGTCTAAATTTCATTCCTAATGCAGGTAACCACCCCCATTCCTTTCTCCTTCCACATCTCAGAGCTCACCATGACATCATTCTTGCCCTCATTCAAGTGGTTGGTCCTCACATACTTCCTTACTGCTCCACCAGCCAAAATTTTGGCCTAAGAACTTGGTGTTTACTGTTTGTTTGTTTGTATTTGGTTTTTGCTTGGAATTCTCAGGTCTTCAGATGGGTAACGCTTGTCATATGTATTGCAGCTGAAATGTTTTTTCTGCAGACATTTTTCTCTTACCACTCTATCTAATATTGCCACCTAGTCAGGATTACACTGTCCTCTTATGTTCACAACCTAAATATCTTTTCTTTCATTTGATTACTTGTTCTTATTTGCCTTTCCCCTCTAGAATGTTGACTCCATGAGAACAGGGAGGTTGGCATAATAGGCTCTCAAAATTTAGAGGAAAAAATAGATTTTTTATAACTATCATAAATTTGGTCAAACTCTTCCAAGGCAGTTTCAGAATTAACACATTAAAATAGAAATCACTTAACCACCACACTAAAAAGCTGCTAGACAGCTCATTTAACACAGAAAAATTTTTCACTCTGACAATCTTTGGTTGAGTTTTACTTTCTATCCTCCACCTATCAGATCTCCATCATTGTAAGAATGTATCTGTGGTTCTGAGAGAGCCCTGATACCTCTCAACAACACCCCCACCACAGAGATTCATTTCTTTAGCAGGTTAGAGTGTCTTTTCTTCTCAAAGACTTTGAAGCTATGCCTGTGGAACCACTTTAATTTGTCCATTTTAAGGTAAGGAATCTGTTGAATATGCATTGTCTCACATCTCTTTTCTGTATGGGCAACCAGCTTTTACTAATATAGACTGGTCAGGTTTCCTATATATTATATTTATTCTGTAAATGGGCTTCATTAAGGGAATAGTATAAGTAAGTTCTAAAATGTAAACTGCTATTACTACATGTATTTATTACATTATGAAGTGGAAAAATATTTCAAGAAAAATAATGCTGAGGGTTGTTGGTGATAATACCTTCAAGGCATTTCCTACCATTTTAGATAGTAATGGGGAATGTCCAAGAAAATTTCCTTAATTCCAAAGAATTTTTAACTGATTTTAAGACATAGTTTTAAATTGTCTTATGAGTTATTGGGCCTTGGTACACTGAGGTTGAGAAACACAATACAAAGGAAAGACTCCTCCTTCCCTGCACATGTCAAATCACCAAGACCAAATCTAAGAATTATTAGTAGACCTTCTACTACTAAGAGGGTATAGAAGCTGGCAGTGCCATGAAATGGTCAGTCTATACAGATCAAGTTAGGGTTGTGACCCAGAATTTTAAAAAGAAAGTCAACCTCACACACAATCTCTCACCTGTGGCAGTATTCATATTTAAAAAAAGAAATACTGCCCCCAATCTAGCAGTTCACCCAAAGGAACTTACATAAAATATTTATATCATGCAGAAAAGCATAAACTAGATGATGACAATGTACCTGTGCCTACTGTTTTAAGTATTTTTAATGATTGAGTCTAGTAGGTGTTATCATAAATCTTATTATCAATGAACACTCATTTTTTCCTATGGAATCTGAAATACAGTATTTTAATAGGTAGTACTTGACTTGACAACCAGAAGAAATCCTAAAGATGCATATCTAAATTTGTTATTTTAAACTTGTAAGTACAATTTCTTGTAGGACAATTGCAGAAGAAATTCAGCCTACTTACCCTATACTATAGTTGAAGGAGTACATACTGTGTTTCTGTTCCTACTGTTCATCAAAGAGGCAGGTATCCAGGTATCTTAGTTCCCAGTTTATGATCATGTTGCAGGTATTTATCTAACTGCCTGTAGGTGTCTTTGTTGATATCTTTAGAGGCATTTATGCTGCCGGGTTTTAAAAAGTTATTTGCATTAAAAAATTTAAAAACCATTTTAAATGTTGGGGCAGTTATGATTACTGGTTTTTTGTTATATAAACTGTTGCCATGGTATTCATGTGTAAATATACATACATGTATTTAGACAATTCTATGGATATTTTAAATGGTCCAAGACATAGTTTGGGCCACTGATAGGCTGTCTGCTAAGGGAGACAAGACAAAAAATTAGTTCAAAGTAGAAACTGATAAAGTGTCTACTAAAGCATACACATCAAGTGTTAGAGAAATTAAGGGGTAGGAGATAGCACATTTTCTTGAGTCTTTGAGAAATGCTTTTGGGAATAGTTTAAGAGAGAGGAGGCATGGAAAAGCAAGGTATGTGCAGCAAACTAGGAGCTGTATTACTTCTACTAGAGTGTAGCGTGGGCTCAGGGAGTGACATGCAGTGATGCTTTCTGGAGTAAGATCCTGGTAACGTAGGTGCTGGAGAGACACTGAGATTTATCTAGCACTTTAGGCTGAGCCTGATTCCTCATAATGTAACTGAAGCAAGACTGAAACATGTAAGTAAACTTTTACTGGATGTATATATATTTAAAAAGACACCACGGAGAAGAAGATATGGACAATTCAGCCTACATATAATATGCCTTCCTCTCCAGGCTGCTAGGCTCCATCCCATTTTTAGACCTGGTGTATTTTTATATACTCATTACCATTTTAGCCCCCATCTCTACCTTTCTCAAAGTCTATGTCCCAAGAGAGAATGACTGAAGTAGAAATGGGTATTTTATCAGCTTAAGATCATATGTTGGTTTCCTTTTAGAGGTCTTCTCCCTTTGTCTGTATGATTGGCTTTGGGAATAATACCTCCCTCCACCATCAAGGGTGATAGACCACAACCGTTTGTAGGAAGTTTCCCTGTTTCAATAGCACACAGACTAGCAGATGGTCCTTGTGTACAGTGACCCCTCTAGGAACAATCTAGGTAGATTTGTCTAATGAATTGGTACTGCAAAACTCAGAGTTGGAGTCATAGATTTGTGAGTTATCTTCGTGGTGGTTGAAACTATCAAAATGGATAAGATTAAGAGGAGAGAATGTTTTTAAAAAGTGTCTGGAATATAATTTGTCAATAAATGTGGAATTTGTGGATGGTTGGATGAATGGATGATTAGGTGAGTGTTAATAGCTTCTCATGAGATTGATTATTAATTTTGCAATTCTTGTTTCAGGCTGAACTCTAATTGTGCCTCAGCTCTTTTTTGACCATTTGACCCTAAAGCTCTTTGGATCCCATTTTTAAATGGAGAGTTTTACTTTATTTATTTATTTATTTGTTAATTAATTAATCAATTAATCAATTTATGCTCAACAGTTTACATTTGGGTAAAATTTAAAAAACTGAAAAACGTTAATGTGCATGCTAAAAATTGTATTTATCTAACTTGATCGTGAATAATAAGGGAATCAGTCAGTCTGCCTTTTAAACTCTTTGGTGGTTTACTAAATTACAGGGCAAAACATATTCCAATGTTTTAGCATGACTAATATGTAAAGGGAAAATTATTTTTCAAGTTTTATATCTTGGAGAGGTATACCGCTCATGGAACTTTGCATTATAATCAAGTGTTCTCAGGGTGTATATTGACATTTGTTTTTACTAATATACTTGTATATCATGATTATTTGAGGTTATATAAAAAAACAATTTTAATTTAAACCTAGAGTGTCTTGTCCACTTGATTAGATGATTCTTTTAAGATGCTTGCTCTACAACTCCTTTAGAACTCATTTATAGAGAGTTATCCATCACTTCTAAAATTTAGGAGCAGTTTACCAAATTATGTGTAATCGTGCATTGTATTATATTTATTTATGTTTGATCAATCTGGATATCCTTTCTGTGCTTTTGAGAGATAGAGTGGTATATTATAGGGTGAAAAATTCTCCATGAGAAAACCAGGATAATCAAGACTAGAGCAATGGATTTGCAATGAATTTTTGAGACTTTGATTCTTTGCTATTCCTCAGTAGACCAGTTCCAACCTGTTCAAGGTTTTAACCTAGAATTTACCATCTCTTTTAGAATAGAAGGACTGCTAAATACTATTGAATTTAAGAAAGATCTCTATACTAAAGTTAATTACATGTTTGATCTGAGACATGCTTTTAGAATTATCACTTAAACTGTTGTAATGTTGTACAGGAATTATATTGATGATTAGATTTTTGAAGTGTACATTTTGTATTTTGAAATAGCTGACATTCAGATTCTTAGAAAATATATAAATCACATAAAAGATTTTTTTCCTTTATTGTGTGTTAAATACATCTTATTTGGAGAGGCAGAAATAGACATTTTTAAATTATTGGTTCTAGTTGCATCACATTTGTGTGAACTGGTGACTGGAGTAACATAGAGAGAGGCAGAGTTCAGTGTAAAGGAGTGTTTTTTAGAAGCAGTATATTTAGGTTTATTTAATGCAGGTTTGTGAACTATACAAAGCAGTTTGGAAAGAGTATGAATATGGATTAGAACTACAAAACAGTATTTTGACTGGGAAATAGATATTAAAGGGGGTTTTTCTTGGTAGAAATGTTCTAAAAAGGGAAGATTTGCTACCAAAGTTTTGGGCTGAACCCTAAAAAGAATCTAACCTGATCCATCAGACTTCTGGTTGCTCTTTTTTTCTTATTCATGATAAGCTGTTTAGATGATTTCTTATTTTTATTAATTGTTAAATTTATTGGGGTGACATTGATCAGCAAAAATTACATAAGTTTCAGGTGTCCCATTCTACATTACATCATCTATGTGCAGCTTTATGTGCCCATCACCCAGAGTCAGTTCTCTTTCCATCACCATTTGTGTCCCTAGTTGTTCTTAAAATGGCATTTTTCTTTTCTCCCCTGCCTTCCTCTACTTTAAGTGATGGAGTACCATCTGGGTTTTGGTAACAAAGGAAAGAGTTACCCCCTTGGGTGAGGATGAATAATAAGCCAACCCAGAGAAAGAGGGAATATAGAAAGAAGCTCCTGGAAAAGCTTTAAGCTGTTTTGTGCAGAAGGCCTGCTAAGGGTAATGTGGAAAGGCCATGGACACAGGATCGTGGTCTTCGAAGGAGGGATAATAGAAATAGTTACCTTTATGGAGTACCTGCCTGGCAGGTTTCAACAGCCTTATTCCCTTACAGATAGGAGAAGGGAGCCACATTCCCAACCCAAAGCTCCATCAGGGGTTTTCATAGTTATTTTTATTTTTTTAATTCAGAGATTTTACTGCTAGTTACAGGCGCATGGGCAGAGTTAACAGCATTCTTAGGAAATGGTAAGGCACCCAAGTAATGAGCAGTAGTGGGAAACTCTTGCCACCTCTAGGCCTGAAGGGTTGCAGAGTGATTTTTTCCCTTGTAGGGAAATCTTACGTGGAGGGAACCCAGCATAGTCTGTAGGGAAATCCTGAAGTGGTTGAAATCAGGGTAAGAGCTCCTGAGCTCAGCTTCTGTCTTCGGCCTTCCTTCCTCTTATGCTCATCCTCAGCGGCTCTGCAGCACCTTGTAAAACCTCAGGTTTCAAATCATTGTGTCTCAGCAGACTGCTGTTTTACATCACTTGGCGATAGTGTTTGAAAGCTGCCAGAGGAATATTCTCGCAAACCTCCTGTTCGGTGGCAGTGTGGCAGCCCATGTCATGAAAACCGTGTTCATAATATTGCCCGTGAATTTGTACTTATGTTTGTGTCCTAGTTTGTTGCGGCTGCTATAACAAAAGTACCATAGACTGGGTGGTGTAAACAGCAAACATTTTTGTCGCAGTTCTGAAGGCTGGGAAGCCAAGGTGTCACAGATCCGGTGTCTGGTGAGGGCACGCTTCCTGGTTCGTGGTTTTCTCACTATGACCTCACATGACGGATAGGTCAAGGGATCTTTCTGTGGCTCCTTTTATAAGGGCACCAGTCTCGTTCCTGCAGATACCACTCATAACCCAATCACCCCTCACAGGCTCTACTTCCAAATGCTATCCCATTGGGGATTAGGTTTCAACATACAAATTTTGGGGGTGGGAGAGCAAACGTTCAGTACATAAGCATTTTGTAATCAAAACTACATTTTTAAAAACTTAATTTTTCTTTGTCTCTTGAAGATGGTGGCATGGTGGCAGCATTACTTGAAGGTGTGATGCCAGGTCCTGATCCTGCCTGTGTTCCAGGAGAATTGTTTTTTTCTTGTTTTTGTGGAGGTTTCCATTGGTAAGTAACCAGTGCTGTATAGACTAAGGTGATGTTCATTTTGTCTTCAGGTTGAACAAGTAGTGTGAGAAATAAATCTTTTAAGGAAACAGGCTAGGTTGTAGTTACGTGGGTTACTGATGTTGATTTGTGGCTACCAGAAACACTATGGATTTAGAGGCGTTTTTGTAAGTGTAAATATTTTAAAGGATTTCTTTGTAGAAGTATTCTACACTAATCTTAAAGCCTTACCTTTATTCTTTATCATTATTTCTTTATTTAATTATTTAGTTTTGGTTTTTGTTTGTGTTTTAACAGTGTGTTAAACATCTGCGAATAGACCACCCACCCCAGAAACAAAACCCTTGACTATCACATTTAGGTGATCCTCCCTCATTTCATCCCCCTGCCTCCCTGTGGTAGCGGTGACCCTGGTCTGGATCTTGTGTTCATTATTCCTATGCCTTAAAAAAGTTACTTTTGGTAATATCTACATATATTCCTCAAAAGTATAGTATGTAATTTTACTTGATATCATGCTGTGTGTCATGTTTTGGAACTCTTTTATTTCAGTCTGTATTATTATGATTCATTCAGATTTTTGGATGAGGCTTTAATTTTTTCTATTTTTTTATTGCTCTAGAATATTATATTGTAAGAATATACTAAAGTTTATTTATAGATTACATGGTCTTGGTCACCTGGGTTGTTTCTAGGTTTTTTCCTGTTACAGTGAGTGCTCCTGTGTATTCTACCTGTCTCTTGTACATTTTTAAGTTTCTCTGGGGAATATACTTAGGCATATGGAGGTTCTACATTTAAAAGATGATGCCAAATTGTTTTCAAAATTACCAGCAATATATTAGAAGTTTTAGAGATTCATTTGATTTCTTCTGCCCTCTCCAATACTTGTTTTGCCACTTGAATGGATATAAAATGGTATCTTAATATGGTCTTGGTTGAATATCTCAATCAATATTGACATTGAATTACTTGTACTAAATTTGCTGGTGATATGTATTTGTTATTTCAGGACATAATTTTATGTCTTTTGCCTATTTTTTAATTGAGTAGTTTTTTATTTGTAAGTTTTTTTTATATTCTTGATGCTAATGTTGTTTATTATGTGTATAGCAAATGTCCTGGTATGAAAGATCTTTTTATTTTCCTTAAGATGTTTTCTGATGAACAGATAATTTTTAATTTTAAAATCTCTCTTTTAAACACGTACATCCTTGATTTATCTAGAATTTAATTTTTTTGTCTAACATGGGGTAGGGATTCACTGTAATAGTTCCTCTAAGATATGACCATTGTCTCACTTTCATGTATTGAATGGTCTCTCCCTTCCCTGCTCACCTGTCACGCTGTGTTTTGGAGTTCTGCACACGGGAACACCTTTTCTGCACTCTTAATCCTATTTCATTCATTACTGTGGAAAGCAGGTACACGTATCTCATTCTATATCCATCCCTGTGGTCACATTTACTAAGTGACTGGTTTGTGTTGTTCATGTATTACATACTATTGCTCTTTTTTGGGTTTTGTTTTTGAGAGCTGAAGCCTAGCTACTAGGCCACCAGGGAGCCCCACTCTTGCTCTTTTTGTTTGTTTGTTTCCTTCATCTATCAAGAGTAAAGAGAAGTGGATTGAATTCCACAGTAGTGATAGATTTGTCACTTTCTGTAATTCTGTCAGTTCTTGCTTTACATATTTTGAGAATATTTTGTTAGGTGGATACATATTTAGAGTTGCTATGTTTGTTGTTAAATTCAAAATTTTATCAATGTCTAGTGACACAATGTCTACCAACTTTCTTTTGGATAATATTCAATAAGTATTTTTCCATCCTTATACTTTTCAGCCTTTCTTTGGTATTTTATTTAATGTGTGTCCTGTATGATTTCTTTTATATCTAACCTGACAACCTCTATATTTTTATTATTGTTTCCTTTTTCTACATATATTGTGATTATTGATGTATTTGGATTAGTTTCTTCTTGTTTACTTTATTGATTTGTTCTACTTTCTCTATGTTCCTATTGATTTTTTTTTTTACATTGGTAGGTACAGCTTCCCTCTAAGAGATAAGGACCACAGCACACTCTCACATCACAGTGTTTAACTCCCATGACATTATCATCTAAAATTTTAGTTCTAGATATAGTTTTCTTTTTTTCTCTTTGTTCTTAAGTTTCTCCTCCACCCTCTTCTCCATTCCTCAAGACTGCATAAATGAATTACAAAGATATTGGTCATCCTTAATTGACATGTCTCTTGCAGGAACTCCTAGGTTTAATTCTCCCCATTTCTAGATTGTTTTAGTGTGGGTATTTATGTGGCAAAGCTTCTGAGACTTTATTTTGAATGACTGAGGATATCTGAATTGAGTCCTCACATTAACATAAGTTATTGCATGGAACCATTCTGGGTCTAAATTTCAACCCTTTTAATACTTTAAAACCCTTACTTTCTTGTCTTTTTACATCTAATGTTACTTATCGCAGAACTAATGTCAGTCTGATTCTTATTCATTTGTAAGTAACCTGTTCTCTGGGGAAGCTTTTAGAATCTTTGAATTTGATAGTTTTATTTCAATATAATGTGTCTAAGTTTGAAATTTTGTTTCCTTCTCCTTTAGAATTTTCTGGAATCTTTTAATTAGAGATCTATTTATCATATAATTCTGGGAGGAAATTTTTCTGCATTTAAAATTTTAACTTTTCTTTTTGGGACTAATATGTTTTAGAAGTTTCCCCTTTTACACAAGACTTCTAGATCTCCTAACTATTTTTTCAAAATTTTTAGTTTCCTGTTATCTTTTGAGATAATCCCTCACAGTGATGTTTCATTTAACTAATATATTCCTCTTCTTTACCTATTCTACTGTGCCTTAACTTTTAAGTTTACTCTCTTTTAATTTTATTTCTTTATATCTTCTGTAGATGCTTTAAGTCCCCATTGTTTTTTATACTCGTGTATATTACCTGGTCCCTAAACCTGATTGTCTTACAAATGGAACTTTTCCCTTATTATTTGAGAGAGAGAGGTTAAGGAAGAAAAGGCTCTTGTTTACTGTTTCTTTTGGTCAGTTCACATACATGGCCCCATGACAACATTTCTCAAATTGTGTTATTTTGGATATTAGCACTAATAGTTTGTTTTAGGGTAAAATAGGTTTGAGGAAGAATGAGGTAAAGTGAAATTCAATAGGTATTTTTAAGACAGTTATTTCAGAGCTTTTAATATGCTATGGCACAGTGTGAACCTTCTATAGAAGACTTTAATATGTAGGCATTTATCTCATTGGACATACGGGTAATGTAATTTGGCTAACTTATATTTTATACAAAGGCAATAAGAAAAATGTTATTTCTAAGTGGCAATATCAGTTAAAACTTACATTTACTTGAGAGGGAGCTAAATATATGGTGATGGAAAAAGAAGTCACATTAGGTGGCGAACTTATTATAAAACAAGTTGACAATGCACTGTAGAATTGTATGCCTGACACCTATGTAATCCTTGCTAACAGATGTCACCCCAATAAGTCTAACAATAAAAATAAATTAAAAAAACCTTAGATTTACTTAAATATGTATTGTTTTAATGTAATTTTGTTTAAAATTTGTTTCAGATTCGAAGCCGGCTTTGTGTAGATAAGCTCTTTATTTCTACTTTAGAATTCACCATTGTTGTTTATAATTCTAAAACATAAAAAATAATTTACACATTATAATGGGGGACATTGCTTAATAATCTAATATAATTTTTAGGTGTGCAAGATCATGCATAATTTGACATACATGTACTCTATTGTGAGATCACCACCTGAAGTCTACTCTCCTTCCATTACCATATATGTTACCCCCTTTACCCACTTCACCTTCTCCCCACTGGTAACCACCATTCTGTTGTCTGTATCAGTGAGTTTGTTTTTGTTTTCTTGGTTGGTTTATTTGTTATTTTTTGTTTTACATTACAGATATGAGTGAACTTTTACTCTGTCCTTTTCCACCTGCCTTATTTACTTAGCATAGTCCTCTCAAGATCCATTGGTGTTGCAAATGGCAACAATTCATCTTTTTTTAAAAGGCTGAGTAGTATTTCACTGTATATATGCATACACCACACCTTTAACCAATCATATGTCAGTGGATGCTTAGGTTGTTTCAATGCTGCAATGAACATAGGGGTTCATTGTCTTTCATATTTTAACTTTTTCTGTTTTCAGCAAGGGAGAAAAAGCTGGCTGTAGAACTTTCTACACTAATTGAAGAAAAATGTAAACTACTTGAAAATTTGAGTGTTGTTCAGAAAGAGGTAAGACATCTTTGAAAATGTTCACATCCATGTTAGAGTCAGGGAACTCTTTTATACTTCTCAGTGCAGGTACTTCTGTGTCAGTTTAAGATTATTACTGCTTTGTTTGCCAAGTGTAAAGTCCAGTCACTCCTCATATTACCAGTCTTATTAATTTTAACCATTGTGGTAGGTTCATGGTGGTGTCTCATCATTTCAGTTTGTGTTTTCCTGACTAATGAAGTTAAGCACCTTAGGTTAAGCAGCTTTTCGTATGTTTATTGGCCATTTGGATATCCTTTTTGTGAAGTTACCTGTGGGTTTTTTTTTTTTTAACATTTTTAAAGCTATGGTTATCTATCTTTTTCCTTTTTGATATGTAGGATTTTTTTCCTACACTTTAGAAACAAATTCTTTGTCAGGTACATGTATTGCAGATATCTTCCACTCTGTGTTGGCCTTTTTACTTCAAATGGCATTTTAGTAAGCAGAAGTTCTTAATTTTCACATAGTCTAATTTATCAATGTTTTCTTTATGATCACTGTTTTTCATTTCCTACTTAAGAAAATTTTGTCTTCTCAAGGATATGAATTCTTCTGTTATCTTTTAGAAACTTTATTGCTTTACTTTTCTCATTTAGTCTTCATATTATTATAGGTTGCTAGGGCTACCATAGCATAATGCCACAGACTTGGTGGCATACACAGCTATGAAATTAATTTAGTCACAGTTTTGGAGGTCAGGAGTCCCTGACTGAGTGTGGCGTGTTTGGTTACCTGTGAACCCCCTCTGCCCCTTTCCCACCTTACTTGAAGATGGCTTTCTTCTTTCCCTGTCCTCACATGGTCTTCTGGTATCTCTGTGTGTCCAAGTTTTCTCTTCCTATAGGACATCAATCAGATTGGGTTAGGGCCCAACCTGACAGCTTCAGTTTAAATTTATCACTCCTTAAAGGGCCTTTCTCCAAATACAGTCAAATTAATACTGTGGGTTGGGGTTTCAACATAGGAATTTTGGGAGAGTGTGCAACTATTAAGACCAGATTTAATCAGTCTTTATCTAGAATTGAATTTGTGATGGTATGATTTGCAGGTCAAGATTCAATGTTTTTCATATGACTAGTACTATTTATTGAAAAGACCATCTTTTCCCTTTGTTCTGTAGTGTCACCTTAACTCAAGTGACTGCATGTGTCTGAGTCTGTTTTTAATCTATTGTACTTTGCTAACAAGTCTTGATATCTGACATTGAAAACCTCCAAGTTTGTTCTTCTTCAAGATTATCTTGTTTATCTTGGCATTTTCCCTGTGTATATAAATTTAAATAATTTCCTCAATTTACACATGCACAGAGCCTACTACGAATTTTATTGGGATTGCATTGAATATGTAGATCCATTTGGATAGAATTGACATTTTTACACTGTTGAACTCTTACCAATGGACTGTAGTATATCTGTCCATTTATGTATTCTTAAAATTCTCTTGGTATCATTTTATACATTTTTGAGTTGCAGTCTTACCCATCTTTTCTTAGATTTATTCCCTGGTATCTGATGATTTTTAAATCTACAGTAAAATATGTAGCGCTTTTTTACAGTTCTGTTGGGATAGTATTCACATACTATACAATTCACCCATTTCATAGGCACAAATGAGTAGGTTTGAATATATTCACAGAGTTATACATCCATTACACAATACATTTTGCATAGTTTTAGAATATTTATTATCCCTTCTAATTTTCTGTGTTTGTATTATCCGAGAAATAAAATGCTACATCCCTTAGTTACCACCATTCATCCAAACTCCTCCATTCACAAGCCCTAGACAATTAATTTATCTACCTTATTTTCTATGTATTTGCATATTTTGGATTCCATTACACATGAGTGGGGTCATTTAACATGGCCTTTGTTACTGGGTTTTTTATTTAGGATAATGTTTTCAGGGTTCAGCCAGGTAGTATATAGATTTGCCTGTTCTCGACACTTCACATAAATGGAATCATATAATATGTGGTCTTTTATGACTTGCTTTTTACACTTACATAATGTCATCAAGAGTCATCAATGTTGTATGAGCATTTATTTTTTAGCCAAATATTTTATATCACAATTTATATATCCATTTGTCAGTTGATGGTCATTAAGGTTATTCTCCTTTTTGGTTATTATAAATCCTGCTGCTGTGTGCAAGCTTATGTGTGGATATGTGTTTTAAGCTCTTTAGGGTATATCCCTAGGAGTGGAATTGATGGATGTATATTTAAATTTCAAAGAACTATCAAATTGTTTTTCCCAGTGACTACACAGCTTACATACCCACCAG
This sequence comes from Lyroderma lyra, assembly GCA_004026885.1. Taxonomy (NCBI): domain Eukaryota; kingdom Metazoa; phylum Chordata; class Mammalia; order Chiroptera; family Megadermatidae; genus Lyroderma; species Lyroderma lyra. The sequence continues at coordinate 46,389 of PVJL010007387.1, read as the reverse complement.
CAGTTCCTGAGTGTTGTAATTTCTACACATCCTTCCCAACACTTCTTATCATCTGTCTTTTTTATTTAGCCAATGAGAATTCCATTATCTATGTTCTCTGGGATTTTGTTTCTCAAGCGCAGTTTTCTTCTTGAGTCGCAGTTAAATCTCAACTTCTTGAATACCAGTTTATGTTGAGTATCAGTGATAGTAGAACAAAAATCACAGAGATAATTTTGAAGCCGTGACACTATGTTTCCCCAGTGAAGATGAACTATTGTTTCTCATAGGTAGCTTGGCTAGGGACATTTGAAATCTTGGATTACTTTAATCCCAGACTGAGATGTTTGGAAACATGGCCTCAGTCTAAGGGATTAGTCTGTTTCTGGTTTAGACTTGTTTATAAGGTAGCCAGTGTGGGTTGGTATTCATTTTCTATTGCTGCTGTAACTTAGTGGCATAAAGCCACATAAATGTTCAAATATAGTTCTGGAGGTCAGAAGTCTAAAACCAGTTTTACCAGGCTAAAATTAAGGTATCAGCAGACCTGTTTCCTTATGGGGCTCCAAGAGAGAATCTGTTTCTTTTACCTCTTCTACCTTATGGAGACTACCCACACTCCTTGGCTACTAGCCACATACCTCCATTTCCTGATTCTGTCTTCATATCATCTTCTCTCTAACATTGATCTTTGGGGCTCCCTCTTATAAGGACCCTAGGGATTATGTTGAGCTCCCCAAAATAATTCTGTATATTCTCCCCATCTTAAGATCCTTAATCACATATGAAAATTTTGGGGATTAGAACAGAATTTAAAGAGGTCATAATTCCTCCTACCACAGGGTTCCATCCTGAAACTTGAGCTCCATGGCTAATTGTACTCATCAGGTCCTGAACTCCAAATGTTGTCTTCTCAGCTCCCAGTTCTGTTAAGATCTCTGCTCAATTTCTTAGCCTGTTTTTCTCTACTTTTAGGGGTTGGGTAAATGAAATGTCAAATGCAGGACTTGCCTTTCTGAGGATTCTCTTTTCTGTCAGGAATTCTCACTGTTGTGATAACTCTGATGCCTTCAAACATATCCTGTTTTTTGGTATTTCTGCCCATCTCTTTTTCTTGTTCTTAGCAGGAAGGGTGATCAAAAATAAGCAAGTTTTCTCTTTAATAACTCTTTTTTTTTTTAAATCACTGAAGTAAGTGAATTTTTCTGAATCCTATAGTGTTGTACATTTCATTGTCTTTATTTTAATTGTCCTGGGTTTTCTTCATCTTTTAACACATTTTGTAATCTTATTTCCTTTATATATTGTGTGATTTGAAAAAGAAATGAACATTTCTGAGGCCCACTTAGTATAAATTTCTCTCTAATGAATAGGCAGACTTTGAACAGCTCCGAATCTTCAGTGTGAAGATCTTCCACTTCTTGCCCAAGCTAGTGGGTTGCAATGTGTTGGCTGCATTGCTTTTGTTTCTTTACTGGCCAAATTTGAAGACTTTAAATTTAAGTAAATTTAAATCCAAGTAAATTTAGCATACCTGTAGAAGTAGCTTCTATCAGCTCCTTAGATACCTATCCAGATACAATTTTAAATAAAATTAGCAGAGATTGTATTAACATTGTTGCTTTCTTTCAAAATGAAGGCTTAGTGTCTATTCCAAAGAATTCCAGCTTGGAGGAGGAGTCCGCAGAAGCACAAAATGTGGCGGTAAACACAAATAGTATAATTGTAAAAGCTGGGGGAAGATTTCTTACTACATAACATCAACTGAAAAAGCAATGTACTAGATTCCTTTTCTTCTGGTTTATCCTTCCTTTTTTTCCACCCTAGTAGTGTTATCCTGATCTTTACTGATGATGAGAAGTCTTGCTAATATAGCTTGAAAGTTGCTTTGATCAAAACTTATTTGTTAGACACTAACAAAATGAAAATAGCTGTTGTTTAAGCATGCATCACTTATCTTCTCTGTCTCTGTTCTAAAATTTACAACATTTGAGGACTTTGATAACATGCTGAAATGGAATTTGCATTATTAGCTTGTACATCCTAGGCAATCATTTCATCAGCGCTTCAGAAGATTGGGATAGCATATTGACTTTTTTCTTTTTTGGTATAGCTTATTAATGTTGCTTTTCTTCCTCCTCTCAGTTTTTGAAGTTAAATGCTCATTAAAAAACCCTAGAAGGAGAAAGAAACCAAATTTACACTCAGTTATCTGAAGTAGATGAAACAAATGAAGAGTGTACAGGTAGGTAGTGTATATACTTTTAAAGTTTTCCTTAATAAATACATCTCCTTCTGGAGAATGGTAAGATGAATTCAATTGATTATGGGAAGATCAGTTTGATTTTAGATAATAGTCCCTTATCAGATGTGTTGTTTGCAAATATTTTCTCCCACTTGGTTGCTGTCCCTTTGCTTTGTTGATGGTTTGGTTTCCCTTGCTGTGCAGAAGCTTTTTAGTTTGATATAGTCCCATTCATTTATTTTTGCTTTTACTTCCCTCACCTTCGAGGTCAGGTTATGAGATTCTCCTTGAGCCCTAGGTCTATAAGTTTAGTACCAATGTTTTCTTCCATACAGTTTATTGTTTCAGATCTTGTGTGAAGGCCTTTAGTTTATTTTCAATTAATTTTAGTATATGGTGACAGTTCACAGCTCAGGTTCATTCTTTTGCATATGGTTTTCCAGTTTTTCCAGCACCATCTACTGAAAAGGCTTTTGCCCACTGTATATTTTTCACTTCTTGATTAAAAATTATTTGTCCATATATCTGTGGATTTATTTCTGTGTTTTCCATTCTGTTCCATTTGTCTGTGTGTCTGTTTTTCTGCCAATACCAAGCTGTTTTGATTTTTGATACTGGGTAGAGGACTGGAACAGATACATCTCTCATGAGGACATACAAATGGAAAACAGACATATGAAAAAATGCTCATCTTCCTGAGCTTTAGGGAAATGCAAACCAAAACCACAATGAGATACTACCTCACACCTGTGAGAATGGCTGTTATCAACAAGACAAGGAATAACAAGTGCTGGAGAGGATGTGGAGAAAAAGGAACTCTGGTACACTGCTAGTGGGAGTGCAAACTGGTATAAGCACTGTGGAAGGCAGTGTGGGGGTTCCTCAGAAAATTGGGAATGGAGCTACCATTTGACCCAGCAATGCCCCTTCTGGGGATCTACTTACCAAATTTGAAAACCTTAGTCTACAAAGACTTATGTACCCCAGTGTTCATTGCAGCACTGTTCACAGTGGCCAAAACATGGAAACAACCAAAGTGCCCTGTGACAGATGACTGGATAAAGAAGCTGTGGTACATATACACAATGGAATATTACTCAGCTGTAAGAAAAGATGAAATATTGCCATTTGCAACAAAATGGATGGACCTGGAGATCATCATGCTTAGTGAAATAAGCCAGACAGAAAAAACAAAGAACCGTATGACTTCACTCATATGCGGAATATAAAACTGAAAGCAACAAAGAAACAAAAACTCATGGACACTATCAATAGTTTAGTGGTTACCTGAGGGCAAGGGGTGAAGGGGAGGAAGAGGAGAAAAGAGGAGTCAAATATATGGTGATGGAAAGAGAGTTGACACTGGGAGGTCAACACATAATGCAACACATAGACGATGCACTGTAGATTTTACCCCCGATGCCTATGTAATTCTAGTAACCATGTCAACCCATTAAAGTCTAACAATAAAAAAGAAATAATGTCAAATTTACTTTTTAAAAAAACCAAACAATGTGAACATTCATGTTTATGTAAATGCATTTTGAAAAAAGCGTTAAGCAATACCCTAAGCTAGTTCTATACAAAATTCAGAATGAGAGAACTGGTGATAACCATTTTATATATTGTAATGGAAGTTAGACTTGATTTTTCTGTTTAAGATAACTCATTAGGATTTAAGAATAAAAAAATCAATGTCACCCCAATAAATTTAACAATAAAAAAAGGTAATTCATTTGGGATATTAACCTCTTTTCCAGTTAAACTGAAAATTAATGAAATGCTATTAGAAAGTGTGAATGCAGTGCACTTCATACAAATCCAATAGGCTATGAATGTCTATATATGTATAAAAATATTTTGGCTCTTGAGTTTGGAACTCTGACACACAAAGAATAAAACTATCAAAAAGGCACAGTAATTCAATAAAAACTAGAGTTAGCCAGCAACCTCAGACAGCCTTCAGTTGTATACCTTTAAGGTTTGTGTAACAAGTTCATTAACTGTGAAGACCCAATACACTATGACTTTAAACTTCTAAACCAATACCTGACTTCACTGCTTGATCAAGAAGTAGATAATCCTACAAAGCTAATAGTGATCACACTCAGCACAAAGGGCTTAATTCACAATACTGAAAACATATAATAAGACCTGACTTGCATAAGTAACCACAGGAATTGTGTATTCAACAAGCTAAATGTCTTCACTGAAGCTTTGCATCGTTCTGTAAGTGATGATTTGGTTTAACAACTACACTGAGAGATGAGATGTCCATGACTGCATGCCAGGTTTGACCCAGGACCAGGGATACCTGCTCAATAAGGTAGGCACTGGATCCACATCCTGGTCAGCCAGGTCTCCTTCATCAAAGTCAAGGCTTTCTTCAGTGACTTCAAGCGCTTTAGATCAGAACCACAAAAACGAGCAATGGCAATGACGTTGTGTGTCCACACTGTGTAACCCTAAAAATAAGCAAAAGACAAGCACTGTCACTTACTCGCATTTTATTTTGTCTATTTAATAAGTTAGTGTTTTATCTCAACTATCACTTTGGTTATTTTCCTTTAAATATATATGAAAATTGAAAAGGCAAGTATAGTTGTTTAGCCAGAAAAAAAATAAAAAGCAAAAAAAAAAAAGCTAGAGCTTTAATACCATCTCCAAGAACATCACCATGCATTAAGTGAATTGGATGTTGTTGTAATCCTATTCTGATATCACCACATTTAATAAAATTGAAGAAATTTAAAGTTTAAAGTATGATTTCATAGATTTGGATAGTGATGTATCATAAAGAAAATTTTTTTATTTCATATGTATGTAGCCATTAACAACACATAATAAATTGGTATTTTTTATTAGTGAACAATTATTCATAGTTCAAATTTATGAAGACATTTTAAACTGTAAAGATAAATTATTGTCAGTAGCAAATAAAAGTCCTGGGAGTGATATGTACCAACTTCAGAATCATAATTACCTCTGAAAAGGAATAAAGGGGAATGGATGGAGGGGTTTTAGGCATATCTAACATCTTATTTCTTTAAAAAAAAGCTTTAAAAAAACTGGGTTAAACTAAGTTTTGAATAACCTGACATTTCTTTATCCTATACAAAATCCTCATTTTACTTATTAGCTTCAATATTGGCCTATTGTTTGCTACTACCTCTGCCAGCTGACCAAAATACAAAGGAAAACTTGAAAAGCAATATACAAATGCAGGGTAAAAAAATAATTTTAAAAGTAATGAAAAATGACTAACAGAGTTTAAAATGTCCATAGGGACTTCTTATTTTGGATCCTGTAAATGTCTTATAAGTATGAAAAAAAAAGTAAAATGTTCTTCCAATTTGTCAGAATAGCACCTCTCTCTCCAAATGAGAATAGTTCACATTAAGGTGAAAGCCCCAGTAAGAAATAAGTGTATGCCCAATCAATGGGACTGCCATTAAAAATATGTCATTCAAAGTATTGTGTCCACACCTAGACTCCTGTAGATGAGGCAGCGAGCATGAAAGAAATCATACAGTTCTTCCTCCTGTGTTATGCTTTTAGGAGATCTGTGGTTAGAAGAAATGTATCTACTGTAGGTATATAAAACACGTATGTCTGGTTAGGTAAATTTCTGTGGAATGCCATTAGTCATATTGTAGGAGAAAAAAGTAACAGGGAACTGCAGGCAGAACATTTGGGGTTGAAATAGGACTTTCCACTTTTTGAGGTATATATATATAAATATTGAAAAGTATAAAAATCTGCATATCAATTTTGCTATAAAATTGTTTGACACTATAAATACCAGTGCTATCTTTTAATTAGCATTAAATGCTTTAGAAGTAATATTATTAATATCAAATTATAGTGAACAAAAAGCACCTACTATGAATTTCCAGAAGAGGGAGCTCTGTGCACCCCTATGCTAAGAAAACCAAGGCATTTTTGGGTCAGTTGTCACTAAGATCTGGAAAACCAGACCTGTCAATCACATCATTCATTAATTGAGGGAGGAACTTGTCATACTGCCTGGATATAAGACTAACAACAGCTCCTGTAACACTACTGATGGAGCTGTCAAAATGAATCTTCTCTAGCAGTATACTGGGTTTAAAAACCTTAAACATGTCTTCACTCTTGATATCAAATGCCATCACATAGACCCAAAGGCTGGTGCTCTGTCATGACAAGGCATCATTTGGCCTGTTGTCCAGAGACTTGTGCATCATCCACTCACTGTGGACCCAGAGAGACAGTCGCTGCAAAGGCACATGGTTGCTAAGAGTTAAGACTCTTGTCATCTCAGCTGTGAAGACACAGAAATCCAGGGCAAGCGAGTGCAGATTGACAAATCGCTCCAGTTTCACTACAGTGATAAGGGTGCTGTTCCCAGGAATATTGTTGTCCCATAAACTCAGGAGCTCCATGGTGTTGGCGGAAGAGTTTGAGAGATGACTTTGATGCTGGGGTTACCACTTCCAGCATGAATGCACAGGACAGCCATTTCAGTTGCCTACTAGTACTCAGGATTCCTTCAGACAGCTGCTGAATTCTGTAAGGGAAACACATGCCTCAACAATCCTGTTAACATTTAGCTGTAATCTTTAACAGTGACGTTCGAAAATAGACAAGAAATGGCATGCAATGTTGAGATCCATTTTCTCTTGGTTAATTTCTATTTAACCTGCAAGTATTGTTATTATAAATGCCATTAAAATTCACATTTAAATATGATGAATAAGATATATTAAACATATAGACATGTTAAACATGTAAATGTATTAACATATAGAAATACTAATATGTTCTTCAGCAAAGAAGAGCAGCATTTACACCAGTATCATAGAAAACACTGATGATATACAACTTACATTATAGCAAAGGTAAGTAGAGAACTAAGTTTTAAACAGCAGTAATTACCCTGAAAATTTTTTTGATTTGTCTTAAAGATTTATGACATGGAATGGCATGTGTGGGTCACTGTACTTCACAGTTAAGGTATTTCCAGGACATACATTCTTTTTAGAAAAGAAAATATTAATCTTCCTATTATATCTTGTCATTTCTCAGAAAAAAGTAAATTATTAATAGAAGCCCCTTTCCACTGACTATATAACTTACTGCTTAATTTTTTGTCATCAGGTTCATCTTGTTGAGGTATGTATTGACAAATGTCCTTGCTGATGTAGAATGCTTATGTCTCCAAAAAGTCTAAACTTCTGGAAGTTCCTATATGAAAATTAATTTGAAATGATTCTTTAAATAATAAATATGTGTGTAAAAATATAAATACTGAAAATAAAAACTTGCAGAAGGGATATTCTAGAACAATTTTTACCTTATAACTCACTTAGAATCCAATTAAGTACTTTCAGACTGTTTTTTACAGACAATGAAAAGTAACATGATATAGAAGAAAGTGCATAAACTTTAAAGAATGAGGACTAGGGTATAACAACTAGTTCAGGAACTCAATAATTTTTTTTTCACATTTTAATTCATTTTTATTGTTAGACTTATTGGGGTGACATCTGTTAGCAATGATTACATAGGTTTCAGGCATACAATTCTACAGTGCATTGTCAACTTGATGTATAATAAGTTCACCACCTAATGTGACTTCTCTTTCCATCACCTTATATTTAGCTTCCTCCTCCTCTCCCACCCCCTCCGTAACCCACTTGTCCCCAAATAAACATTAAACTACTGATTGTGTCCATGAGTTATTTGTTTGTTCATTTCTTTTTTCTTTGCTTTCAGTTTTCTATTCCGCATATGAGTGAAGTCATACAGTTCCTTGATTTTTCTGCCTGGCTTATTTCACTAAGCATGATGATCTCCAGGTCCATCCATTTTGTTGCAAATGGCAATATTTCATTTTTTCTTACAGCTGAGTAATATTCCATTGTGTATATGTACCACAGCTTTATCCTGTCATCTGTCGCAGGGCACTTTGGTTGTTTCCATGTTTTGGCCACTGTGAACAGTGCTGCAATGAACATTGGGGTACATAAGTCTTCGCGGACAAATGTTTTCAAGTTCTTTGGGTAGATCCCCAGAAGGGGGATTGCTGGGTCAAATGGTAGCTCCATTCCCAATTTTCTGAGGAACCTCCACACTGCCTTCCACAGTGGTTGTACCAGTTTGCACTCCCACCAGCAGTGTACCAGGAGGAACTCAATATTTTAATGGCCAGGCAAATATCTCTTAATGTCCCTGAGACTCAACTGGTTATCACTAATAATAATACTTACCTTGAAGTGTTTAAGTTTGAATAAATAACAAAATGACATATGAAAGAACTATGTAAGTGCAAAGTTTTCTATAGATATTAATTTTAAGATAAAAACTTTCCAAACCAGTTCACTTAGTCAACATGTTGAACACTCAAGGCTCAAGGGAGCCTTCTCAGTAAGAAATATTCTTCACTGAAATCTAGACAACCTTCCCCAGTTTTATGATCAAATAAATAGCTTATGATAAAGAGAAAAACATCTTTCAGTTTTAGATAACTATAGCTACAAAACACATACTTTTCTTATATTAAAATTTTATAATAAAGTATCAGAAAACTGAAAACTGGATACAGATTTAAAAAAAAAGAAATGTCAATCATAACCAACTAGAGATTCCACGCATGACACAAAACTTAGGCTACCTTTAATAAGAAATGTAATCAAAAGAGTGAGAAAAGAAAATTTATGTAAATGAAAAATAACATTTTTAATAGTATGTCACATTTACCCAAATTAATAATCTTAGTTTCCCTAAGAAGCCTGATTATTCTAACATTTAGCTTTAAGATTAATCATTAATTAATTTATTCATTTAACCAAATATTTTCTGAGGGCCTACTTTGTGCCAGAAACTGAGAATTCTATTGGAGACCCATCCGTGATCAAGTGCTGTGAAGGACAAACACCCGGTGTCACATGTCAAAGGTTATCCGATATTCTGTCAGTTAGAGAAGCCTTCTCTAATTAATTCAAAGTGGGTTGTAAGGATATGTGGGAGTTAACTAAGAGAAGGAGGGTGAGGAGAAGGTGTTACAGAAAACAGGAAAGGCATGAGTACACCCCTAAAGTTGAGGGAGCAGAGTGAGCTGGAGAGAATGTAGAGCAATTAGAACTCACACGTGTTGCTGGGAATGCAGTCTAGTACAGACACTGAAACCAGTAGGGAGCCTTTTCGGACGGCCTTCTTTCACATTGTAATATGCATTTAAGTTTCCTCTGTGTCTCTTCATAGCTTGATAACTCATTTGTTTTCTAGTGTGGACTCTTGGCAATCACTGAACTTTTTATTTTTCCTCTTTCTATAGTTTTGCTTTTCCAGAATGTCATATAATTGAAACCAAACATTATTTAGCCATTTCAGATTGTCTTCTTTCACTTAGTAATATGCTTTCAAGGTTCTTTCATGTCTTTACCTGGGTTGATTGCTCATTTCTTTTTAACACTGAATAATATTCCATTGTCTAGATGGACCACAGAATATTTATCCATTCACCTACTTAAGAACACAACAATAGTTTGTTTCCAATTTTGGAAATTCAGCTTAAAGCTGCTATAAACTGTGTGCAGGGTTTTGCATGGCCTAAAAGAGATTTCAACTCCTTTGGGTAAATATCAAGGACCATAACTTTTGGATCATATGGAGTAGGTTTAGTTTTGTAGGAAACTGTCAAGCTGTCTTCTAATGTGGCTGAACCATTCTGCATTCCCAGAGGCAATGAATGAGAATTCCTGTAGCTCCACACTTTTGTCAAAATTTGGTAGTGTCAGTATTTTAGATTTTGGCCATTCTAATAGGTGTGTAGTAGTATCTCTTTGTTGTTTTAATTTACTTTTCCCTAATGAAGAACATCTTTTTGAATGCTTATTTGCCATCTACATATTTGTTTTGATGAGGTGTCTGTTAAGGTCTTTGGACCACTTTTTTTTTTAAACAGGGTTATTTGCTTTCTTAGTGTTCAATATTAGATTTTTTTGTATGTTTTGATTAACAGTTCTTTATCAAGTATGTCCTTTGCAAATATTTTCTTTGGTCTGTAGCTTCTTTTTTTTTCTTGGCTGTGTCTTTCAGAGTTGAAAATTTTAATTTTAGTGAAGTCAAGCTTATGAATTCTTCTTTTTATAGATTATGCCTTTGGTGTTTAAGGCATAAAAATGTGATCACCAAACCCTAGATCATCTAGATTTCTTTCCTATGTTATCTTCTAGAAGTTTCATAGTTTTGTGTTTTAACATTTAGGTCTGTGACCTAATTTGAGTTGACTTCTGTGAAGGGTGTAAGGTCTGCATCTAGATTTATTTCTTTCCCATGTGGATGTCCTGTTGTCCCAACACTTTTTGTGTAAAAGACTATCATTTCTTCATCTTATTGCCTTAGTTCTTTTGTGAAAAATCAGTTGACTGTATTGCTCAGTTAACTGTATTTATGTGAGTCTTTCTAGGTGCTTTATTGTCTTCCACCTGTTTGCATATTATCACTCCAACAACACCCTGTCTTGAATACTGCAGTTTTATAGTAAGTCTTCAAGTCAGGTAGTGTCAGTCCTCTGGGTCAGGTAGTGGCTATTCTGGGTCTTTTGCTTCTCCTTACAAACTTTAAAATTAGTTGTCATATATACATAGATATGTATGTATAGAACATATATGCATACATATAAATGCTTTAAAATTTTTTTCTTTAGTGTACTTACATGAAATTTCAGTAACATTTCTCTTTACAAATGATTTTTCAGCATAAGTTTGGGGAAGAAGGCAAGATGTGTTTCCCAACTAAGATTTATTGCTTTACAGGGACCATAGAAATAAACACTAAATGTACTGGGTTTAAAGAAGGGGGAGCGGAGGTTAACTAAACTTATTGTGATCATATTGCAGTGTATACAAGTATTGAATCATTATGTTTACACCTGAAACTAATACAATGCTATGTCATTATATCTCAATTTAGAATATCCTACTAAATGTAACAACAACAACAAACAAACAAAAAATATGGGAGGATTGATAAATTCTTTATGCAAATTCTATGTATTGACCCTTGAAGGTCAGTATATTTTTACAAATGAGTAAATTACATATACTTTGATTGGGTATATAGAAACTTTTTAAATGTTCAATATAACAAAATGTCAAAAAAAGCTGTAAAAAAAATCAACATTTACTTTAAATACAATACAACCCACTGGGCAAAAAAAAAAAAAAATGATGGCTTGAGAGGGACCTCTGAAAAACTCCTCTGGAGATTACAACTAATAAAACATCTATACCTCAACCAAGGACCCTCTACACAACACACAATCAAAGCTAAGAAATCGACTCATCACATTAAGGTACCTGTAGGCAGGTGGAAGGTTAAACAAAGGAGAAATAAAGGTAAGAACAGGGACTCAGCCCCATGGATCCCCACTTGGAACTTTAGCACTGGGGGTGGGTGGATGAAGAAGGCAGTGGGAGAGTGCTCCGGACCTTCCTCGGTCTGTGGAACAGTGGAAAGGAGGTCCAGAGATAGGGCGTGGCATACCACAATTACTTCACTTTGGCTCCAGGTGTAGATGGGTACACAAAATGTAGCACCTGGACTTTACTCTGGTTCCCAGAGGAGGGGGAGCAGCTGGGCAGTGAGGAGACTCAGTGTGAATGCTCCGGCCAGGAAGGAGAAGGAGACAGGAACTTTGTGAGCATTTCTCAGTCCACAACCAGCCAGTCTGAAAGAACAACATACTGGACTGACTGCAAGGCTCAGGACAGAATCCATGTGTGGTGCAAACCCAGAACAGAAAGGTGCAATCATGCCCAAAGTGCCTGCATGATTCGCAGAGCCATAGGAAGAAAACAAAGCTGCAAATGCCCCTCTGCCACAGGCGTCTGCTTGCCTAGTACCAGCAGCGAACATCAAAGAACTGCAGCAGCGAGGGTCCACAGAGGCTGCAAAAATGAGAAATCAGAGAAAAGGAGCTCAAATTAAAGAGATAAGGACAGATGACCCATCAGGAACAGAGCTGAAAGCAATGATTATAAAAATTCTTAAGGAACTGAATGATAATTTCAACAGAGAGATAGCAAGCAGTAAAGAAGACTTACAAACCATTATAGAGGACCAGAGAGAGATAATGACTAAATTGACTGAAATGAGGAATGGAATAAAAGTCACTAAACTAGATAAAATAGAAGCACAAAGCAGTGATTTGCAGAAAAAGCCAGTAGAAAATACCTGGCCAGATCAATTAGAAAATTATTTCCATAAAAGTGAGGATGAATTGAGATTCCTCTGGGACTATATCGAATGTAAAAATACCAGAATAATAGGTGTGCCAGAGGAAAAGCAAGGGATAAAGAATTTATTTGAAGAAATAATGACTGAAGATTTTCCTAACCTGGTGAAGGAAATAGACATACAAATATAGGATGCACAGAGAATTCCGAACAAGATGATCCCAAACAGGAATACCCTGAGATACATTATAATTAAAATGGCAAAAGTTAAAGAAAAAGAGAAAATTCTAAAAACAGCAAGAGACATGCAAGTAGGAACTTACAAAGGGACACCCATTCAATTCTCAACTGACTTCTCACCAGAAACTTTACAGGCCAGCAGAGATTGACAGAAGATATTCAACATGATGAAAACCAAGGATCTGCAACCAAGCATAATGTATCCAGCAAGGCTAGCATTCAAAATTGAAGGACAGATAAAGAGATTCTCAGAGAAGAAAAGGCTAAAGAAATACATCACCACAAAACCAGCACTACAAAGAATGTTAGAGGGACTTCTTTAAGGTGGGAGGAAGGATGGGAGAGTAGGTAAAATAAGGGAAAGAGAAAGAGATAGAGAAATGTAGTTTAATTAACAGAAAATTGAAAGCAAAAATGTAACAAAACTGATGGACACAGTTAATAATTTAGTAGTAACCTGACGGTAAGGAGAGGTGGGTGGGGAAGAAGAGACAGGGACACAAGTATGTGGTGATGGAAAGAGAACTGATGCTGGGTGATGAACACATAATACAACATGTAGAAGATGTAATGTAGAATTGTATACCTTGGACCAAAATAATTTTTATTAATCAGTGTCACTCCAATAAAATTTTTTTAAAAAGTGAGAAGAAGGTACAGAGATTTCCCATTTACCCCTGACCCCCTCATGCATAACTGTTATCAAATTCACTTCCACAATGGTATTTTTTTTAATCAACAATGAGCTTACATTGACACATGATAATAACCCAAAGTCCACAGTTAACCTGGGTGTTCACTGTTGGTGTTGTACCTTCTGGGGGTTTGGATGAATGTCTAATGACATATATCCATCTTTATAATCTCATACAGAGCTTCTCACTGCCCTAAAAGTCCTCTGTGCTCTGCCTATTCATCACCTCCCTCCTCACCTCTGGCAACCACGGATCTTTTTATTGTTTCCATAGTTTTGCATTTTGTAGAAATCTCATATGGTTGGAATTATAGAATCCAGAACTTTCAGATTGCCTTCTTTCACCTAATTTGCATTTAAGTTTCCTTCATGTCTTTTTATGATTTGATAACTCATTTCCTTTCAGCATGAAATAATAGTTTGACTCTGGATGTACCAAAGTTAACATATTAATTCAACTATGGAAACACATCTTGGTTGTTTTCAATTCTGGCAATTATGAATAAAACTATTAAGAATGTCTCCATGCAGGATTTTGTGAGGACATATGTTTTCAACACCTTATGGTAAATATCAAGGACCATGATTGCTGGATCGTATCACAAGAGTATGTTTAGTTTTGCATAAAACTGCCAAATTATCTTCCATAGTGACTGTACTATTTTGCATTCCTTCCAAGAGTGAAGAAGAGTTCTGTAGTTCCATGATCTTTGACAGCATTTGATGTTGCCAATGTTCAAGATTTTGACATTTCTAAAAGGTAAGAGTGCAAAACAGGATTTATGATGATGAGAAAAAATGCATAAGATATAGTATTAATGAAAAACCACATACTGATTATTAATCCTATTTTGGAGAAGGAAATATAACATTTTACAGACAATTATTTCTGGAGAATTTTTTTATTTTACTTTCTCTGTATCTTTCAAATATTGTATTATTATGGACATACATTACTTGGAATTTTAGAAATTTAATTCAGCTTTCCATAGCTTTTTACCTTTATAAGGCCTTAATTCACATTAAAATTATTGAAAAATTAACAACCTGCATATTAGTAAAATTTAACAAGTTAACATGTCTTTCTCTGGAAGTTTTGTTTTAGTTCCAGCTATACAGTATTTTTAAATATCCCAGCAGTGTTAGAGTGACCTGACCTATTCCTATTTGCAGCAATAAAATAGTAGTAATTGCTGGAATTATTACAGTAGAACCAATATCATATGCACAAACTATCCTTACAGATGTAATCCTGACATACTTTTGAAGCTGGAATGATGTGTTGGATCATCCAATAGTGTTGTTTCTCTTTATACATGAGAAAAATAAAGTGATTTATCTAAAACTGCAGTACTAGTTAGGGCAAGCTAGGTAGAGAACCTGGGTTCTGACTCCCATTTAGTTCATGTTGTTTCTTACAATTAAATCACATCCTTGAAAATAATGGTTGTATTGAAAGTTACTGGAGAAAGTAAGAGTGGCATATTTTAGAATAGCATATGATAGACATTTGTGGAAATAAATTTTTAGGTACTTTTCCATTGAATATGAAGTTTTATTTATTAAATGATATAGAAAAACTCACTTTAAAACATAGGAAAAAAACACAGGAAATTCAAGAACAGTTTTCTAATATATCATGTTGATGTTCAATTATAGATCATATGGTGAAGCCAAGGAAACTGTCATATAAGCTACCAGCTGGCTCATTGTGGTTTCAGATGATTAAAAGGGGTAGAAAAGAACATTTAGGGAACAATACTAGAATACAACCTACTGAACCATGGCAAAAAATAAATGCTCCATTTGAGGCCAGGAGACATACCAGTCACAAGGTAATTGTGCCACATAATACTTTTACTTAAAGAGGAAATCTGTGCCCTGAGTTTTATTTACTTAGTTTGTTCATTCATTTATTCATTGTTGAACCTGCTAGTGAACTAAAGAAGCAAATAGAGTTCTTTCCTGCACAATGTCCACAATATGCAACTGCTCAAAAGGTGTGTAATAAAAACATACTGGGAAGACATTCAGTTGGTTAGACAGTATTTTTCATCTTTTTCTTCAAATTAAGTTAGTTCCATTCCTATGGTAACATTAAAAGGATACAATCTACTTAATAGTCCCTTTGTCAATCCTAAAGCATGTTGTGAAAGAGCACAAAATCATAAAACAGCTTTGATAATTTTTCCAAAACATGCAAAAAGCCAACCCTAAGCCAGAAGAGGAAGAATTTCAACTTAATTGCATTCTTCTTTCATCCTATTTTAAAGTCATCAGTTCTGGATCCTGAGGTAAATCAGAGCATTAAGTACTTATACTTAGAGACTTCACCTACAGACTGCTCTCCTAGTCTTTGCTCACTCAATTATTAAAATATGCATCGTGTGCCAATAATGTGAAATGTGATGGTGGTTACAGTTCAAGTGCACACGAGTTTAGACTCTTAGAGTGAAAATGAAGGATGTTGAAAGACTCATTTAAAAATATCTGGTGAGGGAGAGGAGAAAGGGGAGGGGGTGGGAGAGGAGGGGGGCAAGCTAAATATAAGGTGATGGAAAGAGAGGTCACATTAGGTGGTGAACTTATTATACATCAAGTTGATAATGCACTGTAGAATTGTATGCCTGAAACCTATGTAATCCTTGCTAACAGATGTCACCCCAATAAGTCTATCAATAAAAATGAATTAAAAAAAATCTGGTGAGACTAAGAAATTTTTGATAACTGTGTTAAGTGTATTAATGGTATTGTGGTAATATATAAAAATGTCCACAATTTTCAGAGCTTTACACTGAATTGTGTAGCATAAAACAACATCAATATCCTGGATGGGCTTCAAAATACTTCAGTAAAGATAAAAGAAAGTAAATGAAGAAAAATCCTTAACATATTGAATCTGGGTGATAGGTTTATTGTGTCCAGTTTTTGTCTTTGAAAAATTCATTAAAACATCTGAAAACAAGGGGGTCATTTCTCTAATTGTGTAACAGGCAAGTTCATTTAACTACTCTACCTCAGTTTCACTATCTGTAAAATAGAGATAATGACGGTGCCTATAAGTATGTCACACAGTTGTTGAAAACTGCTTTTTAATGTTGCCTATGTCACACATTTGTTGAAAACTGCTGTTTCCCTGGGAAACGTAGATTAGGATTTTAAAGGCTGTCAAGAACCCTCACTCAGCTCTCTGCAGTACTGACAAGACAACTAGGCCTTGCAGAGCCCCATGACCCTAACAGGACTTTGTGTGGAGAGGGTGTGTGGCTTGAGAAGGTGGGTCTAAGCTACAGATAATCAAAGTCTTTTGTATCAGGTGACCAACTTTCTTCTTTGCCTGGAATCAGAATTGTCCTCTTGAGGTTTCTAAGAGTGAAATTTTTTTTTTTAATTTCCCAGCAACGTCTATGTAACAGACCAGGTTAACAGGTAGCTCAACTCTGGCCTCTTCCCTTTTCCTGGTCTACTTAAGGAATGCAAAGAAGAATCGTACCCATGGTGAGTGGGTAGAAAAACCTGGGCCTAGTGGTGTAGGTGATGAGAACAGTTATTTGGAGGCAAAGGGAAGGAAGAATCTTTGTGCAGAATACCCCCTGCTTCTTCCTTTCCACTTAGTCCTACATCCTGAACCCGTAGTTTATATGAGGGCCAGACTCAGGCATGTTCTAAGTAAGAAAGGCTTAACATGAAGCAGGAATGTGAAAGAGAAGAGGAAAATGAAAATTCCAACTGACCCCAGTAAGAAAGACCAGGAAGTTTGTGGGGCAATTCAACAGACTGATTCAAATTGACACAAGGCCTAGATGAACAGGGAACTGCTTGAAAGTACTTGACGGCATAGGAGCTAAATAGCAAAGTTGAACCAAGTTTTCAGAAAATAAACTCTGTCCAAAACCTACTTATTTTATGGAAAAAGAATACAAATCATGAATACGAAAGAAAAAAATGAATAAAAACAGCCAAAGGAAAAATATTTTTAGATATATTCAGGAAGCATCAATTAAAATGGCAGTGTAATGTTAGTCAAACAATTTTATCTAATCTTTTATCCTTACATTCCAATTCTATAAAGCCTAGAGATAAAACAGAAAGTCATACCACTCATCACTTCCACTGCTCTCTCTCTCTGGTCCACACCACCATCACTTCTTGCCTGGATCATTGCAATGGCCTCCTAACCCATCTCATTGCTGCTTTCTTTGTCTTGCTACAAACTACTCCCTACACAGTGGCTAGAAAGCTCCTTTTGACATATTAGATCATGTCACACTTAAAACCTTCCCATGGCTCCTCACCTCAGTCAGAATAAAAGTGAAAGTCCTTACAAGAGCCTAATAAAGGCTTGTTGATTTCCACGTCACCTTCCCCTTTACCTGGCTGACCCCTTCTAAATCTCATTCCCTCCCTCCCTTCAAATACTACAACTATCCTTGAGACTGTCCTTACATTCCCTAATTTAGACAACAACACTCCTTCCCACTCCCACCATTCCCGTCTCCCTTCACTGCTTCATTCTGATTTATGCGTGTGTTACTAACTCCGGTGCTGTAGGTTTTACTTATTTATTGTTGTCTTCTTTTCCCACCAGAATAAGCTCTAAGATGGCAGGGCTTTTTCATTACTGCTGAATCCCCAGTAACTAGTACGAGGCCCGGCATTCAACAAATAGTGCATTTACCTTAGTTCATGACAAAGACTAGGGCATATTTAGCTATACATCACACATCACAGACTTAAGCTGTAGAGCAATTTTTAGGTACATTTCATACTAGGAATTCCTCTAAAATAACATATTTGCCCAGAAAAGTAAAAATTCTTGTCTCAAAACCTGTGATTTTCACTTACATTTTCAATCATCATTTTAACATACAGTTTTCAAATGCATTTAAGTTGTATGAAAACTTCCACTGAAAAGAGATATCTTTTTTTAGCATAAGAATTCCCCTATGAATTAACAACCATAACTATACTTGACAGTCTTTAAAAAATACCTACACATACAGATTCAATGGGTTAGTATGAGTAATTCCTTGAACACAATCTTAACCACCTATGAACCTAAGAAATATTCCTCAGGTCTAACTGCAGAGTACTAAACTCCTTTAATCTTTTTATGGTATTTCTGTGGGGCTGTTTAGTACAAGTGAGGACACCGAGGCTTCTGATGTCTTGGTCCCAATGACCTTGTTCTCTCTTCTATGGTTCAGAATTGAGGAACTTTATCTGTGGCAATAACTTTAGTGTGCTTCCTTTCATTTCAAAGAATCCAAAATTATTTCTTCAAGGTAATATTGTATCATCAGTGGCAAAATGACAAGGACAGCCACCTTAAATTAGAGTTAATACAGCTAAGTTGTATTACCTGTGAAAAAGGGGAATACATAAGAACTTGGTATTTTAAAAAGATGTTCTTGAAAAGTTTAAAATCTTTCATGATGCTATCAAGTAGCTCATAAAATAAAATTTTTCCTTTTCTAAAGTGAGGAAATATAAAATAGTCTACAATGCCTAAAATTCTTCCAGATCAATTTTTTAGTTCATGTTTACCATCAAATGAGTTTTCATCCACAAAACAATTTTTGATAACATATTTCTTCCTCTCACAAATGCTAATGAATGGCCACATCCAAATCCGACAAACAAAAACAAACTCTTTAGAGAAATATTCTCCCATAGACCCTTCTGCCATGATGGACATGTTTGAGTCTAGCCTGCGCTGTCCAATATCGTAGTCACTGCCACATATGGCTAGGGAGCTCTTAAAATGTGGCTTGTGTGGCTAACTAAATGGTTAATTTTACTTCAAATTTAAATAGCTGTATGTGGATAGTGGCTATCATATTGGACAGTACATATATAGAGACCAGAAATAAGTAATTAGCTTATAACAGGATAACTTACAGCTTTATTAGATCTTTTAACTGAGAACAATTTCTTGGAATCTGTCTTACAAATTTATTTACTCATTTACCACGGGAGAATTACCATCATCCTTACATTTCAGGGGATACACAGAAAAGATTTTTAAAAATAAAACTGACATTCAAAATTGCTTTTTAACATGCTATAAGAAGCTAATTTTAACAGTACTAAGGACAAAAATACAGTGAGTCTTACAGAGAAGTGATGAAAAACAGTCAATTCTTTCATTTTTTAATCTATAACCAAGCTGCGAGTCTTCTTGGCTTTATTTCCAAAATACAGTAGACTTTCTGTAACCAGCACCTATGGGGATTGAATAAATGTAAGTTAACAGAAACTCAAGCAACAGCAAAAGACTGCCAATTGCTTGAGAGTGCAGTTGCTTAAATTCTGGTTAACAGTCTACCATATTCCAAATCCATCCACTTTTCTTCATCTCCATTATATCCATCACCTCTTGCCTAGATTCTTGCAACAGCTTCCCAACCAGTCTCCCTGCTTCCTCTCTTGCTCCCTCTTATAGTTCATTCATTACAGCACCCAGAGTGATGGTCTTCATATGCAAATTAGATCATATAGCTCTTGCCCTTAAAAGTTTTTCAGTGACTTCTTCTATTCTTAGAATATAGTCTAAATTTCATTCCTAATGCAGGTAACCACCCCCATTCCTTTCTCCCTCTACATCTCAGAGCTCATCATGACACCATTCTTACCCTCATTCGTGTGGTCCTCCCATAAGTTTTTACTGCTCCTACAGCCAAAATGTTGTCTGAACTTGGTGCTATCTTTGTTGTTTTTTGCTTGGAATACTCAGGTCTTCAGATGGGTCACTCTTGTCATTTGTGTTATAGCTCAAATGTCTTTTTCTGAAGAGGTTTCCCTCACCGCTGTATCTAATATTGCTGATATTGCCACCCAGTCAGTAGGACATAGTCCTCTTTTATTTTCACAACTTACATACCCTTTCTTTCATCTGATTGCTTGTTCCTGTCTGCCCTTCCCTCTGGAATGATGACTCCACAGGACAGGGAGATTGTCTTCACTGCTTGGCACAGTAGGCTCTCAAAATTTAGAGGAAATAAAATAAAAATTGAAACACCATCATCTTAGCTTCTATATATATATTGATCAAGTTGGGAGACTCTTCCAAGGCCGCTTCAGAATTAAAACATTAAAATGGAAACAATTTAAGCACCTCACTGAAAAGCTACTAGACAGCTATATTGAACACAGGAAAGTATTTTACTCTGACAAACTTTTGTAGAATTTTACTTCCTATCCTCCACCTATCAGTTCTCAATTATTATAAGAATGTATCTGTGGTCTATAGAGAGCCATGATACCTCTCAGCAACTCTCCCCAGAAGTTAGTTCCTTTAGCAGGTTAGAGTCTAATCCTTTCTCAAAGACCTTGAAACTATCCCCATGGAACCACTTTAATTTGTCCATTTTAAGGTACGAAGTTTGTTGAGCAAGATTTGCCTCACCTCTCTCTTCTGTATGGGCAACCACCTCTTGGTAGTTCAGAGTGGTAAGGATCTCTATATATTATAATATACTTATTCTGTAAATGGGCTTTGTTAAGGTAATGGGAAAAGTAAGTTCTAAGTATAAACTGCTATTATTACCTGTATTTATTACACTACAATCTGGAAAAAGATATTTCAAGAAAAATAAGTCAGAGGGTTATTGGTAATAAGTCCTTCAAGACTTTTCCCAGCATTTTGATAGTAACAGGAAATGTCTCAAAAATGATTTTTTAATTTTAAAAGCATTCTCATTGATTTTAAGATAAATTTTTAAATGATCTTATCAGTTATTGGGTCTTGGTACACTGATGCTCAGGAAAACAATAAAAAGTAAGAATTCTCTGCCCTACTCATGTTGAAATCACTAAGACCAAGTCTAAGAATTATTTATAGAGCTTCTACCACTAAGAGGGTACAGAAGCTTGCAGAGCCATGAAATACTTAATCTACATATATCTAGTTAAGAGTTGTGACCCCAAATTTTAAAAAGAATGTCAACTTCATGCAAAATGTCTCACCTGATGCAGTATTCATCTTTAAAAAAAAGTACATCCTCCAACCTAGCATTTCATATAGTGCAGAAAAGCATCAACCAGATAATGACAATGTATCTATGCCTACTATTTAAGAATAGTATTTCTAATCATTGAGTCTATTAGCTATTATCATAAATTTATGTCAACGAACTCTGTTTTCCTAAGGAATCTGAAATACAGTATTTTAGTAGGCAATACTCAACAACCAGATGAAATCCCAAAAATGCCTATCTAAATTTGTTGTTTTGAATTTCTAAGTACAGTTTATCTTAAGACGACTGCAGAAGAAATTCAGCCTAGTTATCCCAGAAGACAATTGAATGACTACATACTGTGTTCCTTTTCTTAGTGTTCATCAAGAAGGCAGGTATCCTACCCTTCTAAGAAGGGAGCTCTGAAACCTGAAGGACTGTTGACATTACCTGATAACTAAGGCCAGAGAAGTTATGGATTTACTCTGCATGATTTGGTCGTGAAGGTACTGATTTAAAACAGGCATGTACAACGTGCGACCCAGGAAGGCTTGAATGTGGCCCAACACAATTCCTAAAACATTATGAGAATTTTTTGGCCACCATTTTAATAGCTCATCAATTATCATTAGTGTTAGTATATTTAATGTGTTGCCCAAGACCATTCTTCTTCCAATGTGATCCAGGGAACTCAAAAGGTTGGACACTGCTGATTTAAAACTCTACTAAGAAATCTGTTCCAGCATATCAGAACTGACATATCCCTCACCTATCATCACCTTCTCCTACAAATTGTACTAGTAAAGTTACTAAATTGAAAAAATAATCAATCAGTACACCATGTGTGCCTTTCATAATAAAGGTTATGCCAAGTATGCTTACCTTTGAGAACTCAGTAAATATAATCAAATACATTTTTATCTATTTTGGGTGAAATTCTTCAGATGTGAAAATATTGATTTAAATTTATGTTAATTATCATGTGGCCTTGGAAAGCCAGCTATTCTTTGGGGGAATTTCAGGTTTAAAACTCTAATATCAGAAGCTGAGACTAGATGATGGGTTGCTAGTCAAAAGTGACTTGTACATTGTTTAGTAGGTGAGTACATATAAAAACCTGGATTTTTGGATTCTCTTGACAAAGTAGAAAATTGTAATATGTAATCTCCCATTGCCATATGGCAACAAGAATCTTAGGCTGAATAGTGCTTGTGTTGAGAAGACATGAATTCCTTCCATCTCTACACTTAAAAATATTTGACCTGTATAGGACTTTAAGTTCATAACTTTTGGACTAAATGTTCATAAGAGTCCTGTTAGATCTAGAATTGTAACCATCTACTGCATCTATTAAGCACCCATATTATAGTGTTGAATAGGTGCAGTAATCTCAGTAATTTTCCTATTAAATCTAGGTGAAAGAGTTGCCTTTTCTTTTTGTCTAAATGTTTCAGGTAATTGTTTCTATTTGCTGGTAATTTCAGTTGGATTTCGCACATAACCTACTTTCTTTGAATTGTTTAAGTATAATAGCAATGAACACCACTTTTTATTGAATGTATTTTATAACTTAGAAAGCTCTTTGAGTTCTAACATTAATACATTGTTAATGAGAATGATTCATTTATAAGTGGAATAAACAGTGCAAATTCCCTAGCTCTTGGTCAATAGGTAGCTCCTAATGGAATATGTTCTGAGAACAACTCCTACATCACAGTTCAGAGAATGAAAATGTGGCTCCGCATGTTTGGTTTTCTTCCAGTGCACTAGCTCTTACAGACTGTGTGATGGTGCCTGTTTAATTAAATGGGAGTATCTAGAACTTAAAGTTTGGCAACTGGACTCTTCATAAGAGAATTCAGTTTCTAGGTTGTGGGCATGGTTTCCTGGTTAGCATGTTTCCAGTGTTCCTGGATGCTTTCTAATACTACAGCATTATTTCTGTCACAAATACTACCAGCATTTGTCTTCCATTTGCTTTAAGTCCAGCCTATGTAAAACATTGAACTCCCACGTCTACTTAAGGGACATAATCTTTGCTTATCTTTTAGATGGTAAAAACCACGTGCTCTATACAAACAGACTACAGAGTAACATTCAATTTCATTTTTATCACTTACCATATTCAGGATTTCTCTCGCAATTATAGATTTTAAGAGGGTAGTAATATGCATGATATTTAATCAAGAGTGATGTCTGTGAAATTGAATTATGGGTTGGTGGTCAGAACTCCACCTACAGCGCCCAAAGTCGAAAAGTGGACATGGTTGGAAAGACAGAAAGACGCCCGCCCTGCAGGCCATTTTCTAACTACAATAAAGGCGATGGCCTGGGTAGGACACCGTTCTGCCTGTGCAGAGTGCAGGATCTTGTGGGCCTGTGAGAGGAAAGTGCTGGAGTTTGCCTCTGGGCCTCGTGCCCGTCGCTGCGCAGAGGGGCCTCAAGGAGAACCCTAAATGCCCTTGCGGGCACCCCACGTGGGAGGTCCTGGGCCATGGACCTCTTCTGTGGGGCTCTGCAGTCCACACCGCAGCGCAGAACTTGAGGCCAATTTTCGTTCTTTCAGCACCCAGCTCTTTGATGCCCAACCCTGAGTAGCTTCGCTAGGTAGAGCATGGGTCCCTTTAAAAACGACGCCCCCAGGAAACTTCTAAGCACGTGAAGTAGGAGCTGTTCATCGCTCCCCGCCCCCCTACCTGGCCAAAAACAAACCGGGGTGTGAGGTGGCGAGGAGATGCCAAGTCTCAGGCTTGTGCGGACAGGTTTGGACCTTCGGATCCTCTAGACCTAAAGGGTAAATAAAGCGCAACATAGTGGGCAGGGTCCGCTGTGGGTATCATAGATTCTTGAGGCCTGTATGCGCCATTCCCTCCAGCAACCCCCCCGCAGCCAGCTTCCAGGTGGTCTGCTCCGGTTGCCGCGAGCGACACGCTTTTTCTGCCGTTAGCTGTTCCTGACCGGCTGTTGCTGCGGCCAGTACAGCCCAGGCCATGGCGGTGCTGTGGAGGAGTTCAGGCTGCCCCTCCGCGGTACTTGAAGATGATGTTCCTGGAGGGGCTACGCGGGGTGAGTCCAGGCGCGATGGGGTTATTTGGCCGCGGGGTCGCAAAAGCCGCCCAGGGAAAGAAGCAGCAGACTTTGGCTTTGGGGCCTGAGCGGCCGTGTTTGGAGGTTCGGAAGCCAGTCTTCACCTTCTGCCGGGCTCCGGCCTGGGTCCGAGGCAATAGCAGGTTCCTAGGATGCTCGGGCGTTTTGCGGGGGGAGGTGCGGCGGGGGTTTGGGGGAAGGAGACCAGGAGGTGGGGAAGATGAAGAGAGCATTTGTTTGGTGGGACTTCATACAGTTGTGTTAAATGTTTCTCGATTTGTCAAAAGAATTAGCTTGTCATGTTATTTATTTTGAACTGGGATTAGTGACAAGTAGTTTCTCCCCTCGCTCCCCACTTCCCCTCCTCCCCCGCCACGGACTGTTAGAAACTTAAAGACTGAAGTAACAAAATGAGTTTCTTTTAAGTGATGAGACTTCTCTTTGACCTGAAAGGATATGTTGTTAAGACTGGACGGGGAGTTGGGGTTCTAATTCTACATTTTCTTTTAGTAAGGAATGCTCTTCTGAGGTGCTTTACTATAAGTGAGGTTATTCACTTCTTTCTGTGTCTTGTTCATGTAAAAAGGGTCATGTTAATGTAAAGTCTGAGGACATTAAACTCCAGTTGTTCAAAAAAATTTTTTAAGTACAATTAATGATCATGTTTCAAGTATTTTTCTCACTGTCTGTAGGTGTCTTTGTTGCCATGTTTAGAAGCATTTATGTCTCTGGGTCTTAAAAAACCATTTGCATTAAAATTAAACAAATACGTTTTAAATATTGGAGCAGTTATGATTACTGGCTTCTGGTAATGTTCAACAATGTGAAGTCTTCCTATCCATGAACAGGGGATATTTTTCCACCTCTTAAAGTCTGTTCCAATTTCTTTGAAAAGTGTCTTAGAGTTTTCTGTGTATAAGTCTGTCACGTTCTTTGTTAATTCCCAGGTATTTCATTCTTTTTGTTGTGATAGCAAAAGGAATTGACTCCCTCATTTCTTTTTCTGAGGATTCATTGTTTGTATAAAGGAATGCAGTTGATTTTTGTACATTGAGTTTGTATCCTGTGACTTTACTATATTCGTTAATTGTTTCTAATAGTTTCCTGGTGGAATCTTTGAAATTTTTTATATAAAGGATCATGTCATCCACAAATAGTGACAATTTGATCTCTTCTTTCCCAATTTGGATACCTTTGATTCCTTTCTCTTGCCTGATTGCGTGGCTAGAACTTCCAGTACTATATTAAATAACAGTGGTGACAGGGGGCATCCCTGTCTTGTTCCTGATTTTAGGGGAATAGGTTTCAGCTTTTCCCCATTCAGTATGATGTTAGCCGAGGGTCTCTCATATACCGCCTTTATTATGTTGAGATACTTTCCTTCTATACCTATTTTATTTAGTGTTTTGATCATAAATGGATGTTGTAGCTTGTCGAAAGCTTTCTCTGCATCAATTGAAATGACCATATGGTCTTTATCTTTGATTTTGTTTATGTGGTGTATTACATTGATTGATTTTTGTATGTTGAACCATCCTTGTGCTCCCGGGATGAATCCCACTTGATCATGATGTAATGATGTATTGATGTATGATTTTTTTTTTTTTTTTTTTTTTTT
>PVJL010007387.1:0-20245 GCA_004026885.1 Lyroderma lyra | reverse complement strand
AGGAGGAGAGGCATTAATTCTTCTTTGAATGCTTGGTAGAACTCATTGGTGAAACCATCTGGTCCAGGGCTTTTGCCTTTAGGGAGATTATGGATAGTCATTTCAATCTTGTTGCTATTGATTGGTCTATTCAGATTATCCAGTTCTTCTTGGTTCAGTCTTTGTAGGCTATAAGTTTCTAGAAACGTCCATTTCTTCTAGGGTGTTAAATTTCATGGCAGAAAGTCCTTCATAATATTTTCTTATAATCCTTTGTATTTCTGTGGTATCAGTGGTAATTTCTCCTCTTTCATTTCTAATTTTGGATATTTGTGTCCTTCCCTTTCATACTTTGATTAGTCTCACCAGGGGTTTGTCAATTTTGTTGACTTTCTCAAAGGATCAGCTCTTCGTTATATTAATTTTTTCTATTGTCCTTCTGTTCTCTAATTGGTTTAGCTCTGCTTTAATTTTTATTATTTGTTTCCTTCTGCTGACTTTGGGTTTTGTCTGCTCTTCTTTTTCTAGTTCTTTAAGATGGGATGCTAAGATGTTTGCTTGTTTTTTCTTGTTTCTTAAGATAGGCCTGTAATGATATAAATTTCCCTCTTATTACCATTTTCCCTGTGTCCCAATAATTCTGATACATTGCATTTTCATTGTCATTAGTTTTTATATATTTTTAATCTCACCTTTTATTTGTTCTTTTATCCAGTCCTTTTTTAATAAGCTGTTGTTTAATCTCCATGTGGTTTTTTCTGCTTTCCTTTTACAGTTGATCTCCAATTTCAAAGCTTTGTGGTCCGAGAATACACTTGGTATGATTTCGATCTTCTTGAATTTGCTGAGGCTACTTTTGTGTCCCAGTATGTGCTTAAGAATGTTCCATGTGCACTAGAAAAGAAGGAATAGTCTCTTTTTGCTGGATGAAGTGTCTTGTAAATGTCAGTTATGACCAATTGCTGTAATGTGTCATTTAGAGCTATTATTTCCTTATTTATTTTCTGTTTGGATGATCTGTCCATGGCTGTTAGCTGGGTGTTTAAGTCTCCCATTATGATTGTGTATTCATCAGTTTCTCCTTTCAAGTCTGTTATTTCATCAGATCAGTCCACCTTTTAAACTCTATGGTGGTTTGCTAAATTACAGTGCAAAAGAATATTCCAATGTTTTAGCATGACTAATATGTAAAGGGAACATTATTTTTCAAGTTTTCTTTTTGGAGAGGTGTACCATTCGTGGAACTGGCATTATAATCAAGTATTCTCAGGGCATGTATGTTGACATTTTGTTTTTACTAATATACTTGTATATCATGCTTATTGGAGGTTAGATGAAAAATAGTTTTAATTTAAACCTAGAGTGTCTTGAACACTTGATGAGATGATCCTTTTAAGATACTTGGTCTAGAACTACTTTACTATTCATTTATGGAGAGTTATCCATCACTTCTAAAATTTAGGAGGAGTTTACCAAATTATGTGTAATCGTGCATTTTATTATATTCATTTATGTTCAATCAATCTGGATATTCTTTGTATCCTTGTGTGAGATACAATGCTATATTATAGCTAATATTTAAGGGTGAAAAATCTCCACATGAAAATCAGGATAATCAAGACTAGAGCAATGGATTTGAAATGAATTTTGGGGACTCAGATACTTTGCTGTTCCTGAGTCCACCACTTCCAACCTGCTCAAGGTTTTAACCTAGAGTTTACCATCTTTTAGAATTGAAGGACTAATAAATGCTATTGAATTTAAGAAAGATCTTTATACTAAAGACAATACGTTAGATCTGAGACATGCTTTTAGAATTGTTGCTTAAACTGCTATAATGTTGTAAAGGAATTATATTGATGATTAGATTTTTAAAGTGTACATTTTATATTTTGAAATGGCTGAAATTCAGATTCTTAGAGAATATATAGACCACAGAAAACTCTTTTTCTCTGCTTTTGTGCGTACAATACCTCTTTTTTGGAGAGGCAGAAATAGACATTTTTTAAATCATTGGTTGGCTCTAGAGGTGTCACATTTCTGTGAACGGGTGACTGGAGTAATGTAGGGAGAGGCAGAGTTCAGCGTAAAGGGGTGTTTTTTAGAAGTGCTATACTCAGGTTTATTTTACAGGTTAATGAACTATAAATAGCAGTTTGGAAAGAGTATGTGTATGGATTAGAATTTTTAAACATTTGAATGGGGAATAAACATTAAAGGGAGTTTTTCTTAGTAGAAGGGTCCTAAAAAGGGAAGATTTGCTACAGAGGTTTTGGACTGAAACCTAGAAAGAATCTAACCTGATCCATCAGAATTCTGGTTTTTCGTTTTCTTTCTCTTTTCTTTTTTTCTGATTCATGATCAGCTGTTTAGATGCTTTCTTGTTTTTTTGTTTTTTTGGTTTTTTTTGGTTGTTCTTGTTAAATGTATTGGGGTGACATTGATCAGCAAAAATTACATAAGTTTCAGCTGTCCAATTCTACATTACATCGTTTATGTGTTGCATTATGTGCTCATCACCCAGAGTCAATTCTCTTTCATCACCATATATTTGTGTCCCCAGTTCTCAAAATGGCATTTTTCTTTTCTCCCCTGCCTTTCTGTATTTTAAGTGATGGAGTACCATCTCAGTTTTAGTAACAAAGAAAAGAATAACCCTCTTGGGTGAGGATAAATAACAAGCTGACCCAGAGAAAGATGAAATACAGAAAGAAGCTCCTGCAAAAGCTTTGCGCTGTTTTGTGCAGAAGAGGTGCTAAGAGTAATGTGGAAAGGCAATGGACACAGGATCATGGTCTTTGAAGGAGGAATAATAGAAATAATTACATTTATTAAGTACCTGCCTGGCAAGTTTCAACAACCTTATTCCTTTACAGATAGGAGAAGGGAGCCACAGAGGTAGGAGAGAGGGATTCACATTCCCAACCCAAAGCTCGATCAGTGGTTTTCAAACTTATTTTTAAAGCTGCGGATTCATTTTTATTTTTTAATTCAAAGATTTCACTGCTAGTTACAGGCGCATGGGCAGAGTTAACAGCATTCTTAGGAAATGGTAAGGCACCCAAGTAATGAGCAGTAGTGGGAAACTCTTGCCACCTCTAGGCCTGAAGGGTTGCAGAGTGATTTTTCCCTTGTAGGGAAATCTTACGTGGAGGGAACCCAGCATAGTCTGTAGGGGAATCCTGAAGTGGTTGAAATCAGGGTAAGAGCTCCTGAGCTCAGCTTCTGTCTTCGGCCTTCCTTCCTCTTATGCTCATCCTCAGCAGCTCTGCAGCACCTTGTAAAACCTCAGGTTTCAAATCATTGTGTCTCACTTAGTGACAGTGTTTGAAAGCTGCCAGAGGAATATTCTCGCAAACCTCCTGTTTGGTGGCAGTGTGGCAGCCCATGTCATGAAAACCGTGTTCATAATATTGCCCGTGAATTTGTACTTATGTTTGTGTCCTAGTTTGTTGCGGCTGCTGTAACAAAAGTACCATAGACTGGGTGGTGTAAACAGCAAACATTTTTGTCGCAGTTCTAAAGGCTGGGAAGCCAAGGTGTCACAGATCTGGTGTCTGGTGAGGTCACGCTTCCTGGTTCGTGGTTTTCTCACTATGACCTCACATGACGGAAAGGTCAAGGGATCTTTCTGTGGCTCCTTATATAGGGGCACCAGTCTCGTTCATGCGGATACCACTCATAACCCAATCACCCCTCACAGGCTCTACTTCCAAATGCCATCCCATTGGGGATTAGGTTTCAACATACAAATTTTGGGGTGGGAGAGCAAACATTCAGTACATAAGCAGCTTGTAATCAATACTTTTCATCAAAAGTACATTTTTATAAAGTTCATTTTCTTTGTCTTGAAGATTGTGGCAGCATTATGTTACGATGTGCGGCCTGGTCCTGATTCCTCTTTTACAGGAGAATCTGTGGTATGTGCAGCAAATACGGTATTTTTCATCTGTCTCTTATTTATATGGAGAAGTTTTCGATCGGTAAGTAACCAATGCTATTTACTAAGAGAATGTTCAGTTTGTCTTCAGGTTGAACAATTATTATTATAGATACATATCTTTTGTTTCAATGAAACAAGTTGTACTTATGTGGGTTACTGATGTTAATGTGTGGCTATTAGAAATAATACGGATTTAGAGGCATTTTTTAAAGTGTAAATATTTTAAAGGATTTCTTTGTAGAAGCATTCTACACTAATACTAAAACCATACCTTTATTATCAATTAGTTGATTTTATTTCTAGTTAGTGTTTGTTTCTAAGAGTGTATTAAACATCTGTAAAAATACCACCCCACCTAGAAACAAAACCCTTGACTATTACATTTAGGTGATCCTCCCTCATTTCATCTCCCTGCCTCCCTGTAGTAGAGGTAACCCTGTTCTGGGTCTTGTGTTGATTATTCCTATGCCTTAAAGAAATTCTTTTTAGTCATATCAACATATACTTCCTAAGTATAGTATGTAATTTTACTCGATATCATTCCATATTGTCATGTTTTAGAATTTTTTATTCCACACCATATTGCTGAGATTTATGCCGATTTTTGGATAAGGCTTTAATTTTTTCTCTTCTTTATTTCTCTAGAATATGACAGTATAAGAATATACTAAAGTTTAGAGATTTTCTGGTCATGGACACCTGGGTTGTTTCTAGGGTTTCTTCCTGTTATAATTAGTGCTTCTGTGTATTAGTCTACATATCTCCTGCACATTTTTAAGTTTCTCTTGGGACTATACTTAGGTGTGTGATTGCTGGGTTATAGAATATGTGGAGGTTCTGCTTTTAAAAGATCATGCCAAACTCTTTTCCAAACAGTCCATGTCAATTTATAGCCTTACCAGCAATATATGGGTATGAGAGGTCCAAGAGATCCAGTTGATGTCTGCTGTCTCCAACATGTGTTATTTTGCCACTTGAATGGGTATCAGATGGTGTGATAATATAGTCTTGATTTGAATTCCTTGATCACTGAGATTGAAAAGTTTTACTAAATTTACTGGCTATATGTATGTGTTATTTAGGGAAATAATTGTTATGTCTTTTGCCCATTTTTCTATTGAGTAGTTTGTTGGTTTTTATTTGTAGGTGTTTTTTATATAGTTTTGATGCTATCTCGGTTTCTTCTGTGTATGGCAATTGTCCCAGTCGGACACATCCTTTCATTTTGCTTAAGGTGTTTTCATATGAACAGATCATTTTTAATGTAAAATTTTGCCTTTAAATACTTTAGTTCATGATTCTTCCAAAATCCAGTTATTTTTTTTTTCCAATATGGGATAGGGATTCAGTGTAATAGTTCCCCTAAGATATGACCATTGTCTCACTTTCATGTATCGAATGGTCTCTCCCTTCCCTGCTCACCTGTCACGCTGTGTTTTGGAGTTCTGCACATGGGAACACCTTTTCTGCACTCTTAATCCTATTTCATTCATTACTGTGAAAAGCAGGTACACGTATCTCATTCTGTATCCGTCCCTGCGGTCACATTTACTAAGTGACTGGTTTGTGTTGTTCATGTGTTATGTAGTCCTGCTCTTTTTTTGTTTGTATCCTTCATCTATCAAGGATAAAGAGAAGTGGGTTGAAATCATGATAGTTTTATCACTTTTCTGTAGTTTTCTCAGTTCTTGCTTTATGTATTTTGAGGATATTTTGTTAGGTGGATACACGTTTAGAATGCTGTTTCTTTCTAAATTGAATCTTTTGTCAGCATGTAGTGATGCTCCGTGGAACTCTAGTGATGCTTTGGTCTTCAGGTCTTTTTTCTGATGTTAACATCGCCATTCCAATTTTGTTTTGGGTCCTAGTCGATGTGTCTTTTTCCATCCTTATACTTTTTACCCATTTTTTTGATCTTTTACTCCATATGCGTCCTGTATGTCTTCTTTTAAATCTGATCTGACTATATTTTCATTATTAAGTTAAATTTATTTTCATATATTGTGATTATTGATGTATTTGGATTAGTTTCTTCCAGTTTAGTTTATTGATGTGTTCTACTTTCTGTATGTTTCTGTTCATTTTTCTTCTCTGAGAGGATAAGAAGCATGGCACACTCTTTCATCCTTGGGTCTCTTTCACTCTCTAACCCCCATCATGTTGTTATCATCTAAAATTTTAGTTCTAGATATAGTTTTCTTTTTCTTGTCTTTGTTCTTAACTCTCTTCTCCACCCTTTTCCCCATCCTTCAAGACTACAAAAATAAATCATCAAGATATCGGTCCCCCTTTTTTGACATGTCTCTTGCAGGATCGCTGAGATTTAATTCTCCCCATAGTTGAATGTGTCTTTCAAGATTATTTTAGTGTGGGATTTTAGGGTTGAAATTTTTTTCTTTCTCCTTCAGAATTTTTTAGAATCTTTTAATAGGAACTCTTTTATCATTCTTTAGTTCTGGGAAAATTTTCTGCATTTTACATTTTAATTTTTCTGTCTGGGAGTACTTTGTTTTTGATGTCATCCCTTATACGTAAGACTTCTAGATCTCTTAACTTTTTTTCTTCTAATTTTTGGTAGTTTCCTATTATCTTTTGAGATAATTCCTCACGCTGATGTTTCCTTTAACTGATATATTCCTTATCTTTACCTATTCCACTGTACCTTAACTTTTAAACTTTGTGTCTTTTAATTTATCTGTATACATCTTCTGTAGATGATTTAAGTCCCCATTGTTTTTTATACTGGCTTATATGATTCCCTCATCCCTAAACCTAATCCTTTTACAAATGGAACTTTTCCCTTATTTGAGAGAGAGAAATTAAGGAAGAAAAGGCTCTTTTTTTACTGTTTCTTTGTGGTCAGTTCCCATACATGGCCCTGTGGTAACATTTCACAAATTGTGTTATTTTGGATATTAGCACTAGAAGAGATGATAATAGGGGCTTTCTGAAATAGTTTGTTACAGGGTCAGATATGTTTGAGGAACAATGGGATAAGTGAAATTCAATAGGTATTTTAAAGATAGTTACTTTAGAGCCTTTAATGTGCTGTGGCACATTGTGAACCTTCAGTAGGGAAACTTTAATAAGAGGCGTTTATCTCTTTGGCAATCTCATTGGCTAACTTATATCCATCCTAAGGCAATAAGAAAAGTGTTATTTCTAAGTGGGCCATATAAGTTAAATAAAATAGATTTACTTGAACGTGTATTTGTTTTAACGTCATTCTGTTTAAAATTTGTTTCAGGTTCGAAGCTGGCTTTATGTGGGTAAGCTCTTCTTTCCTGCTTTAGATTTCACCATTGTTGTTTATAATTCTAAAAGTTAAAAAACAATTTACACATGCTAATATTAACATTAAAAATGTATTGGGGTGACATTGGTTTAAACATTATATAATTTTTATGTGTGCAAGCCTAGAATGTGACATACATGTGCTCTATTGTGAGCTCACCTCCCAAAGTCTGGTGTCCTTCCATGACAACTGTTTAACCCCCTTTACCCTCAGGGCTCTCTTCCCACCCTCCTTCCCCACTGGTAACCAGCATTCTGTTGTCTGTATCAGTGAGTTTGTTTTTGTTTGTTTTGTGGGATCGTTTGTCACTTTTTATTTTATGTTATATAGGTGAGTGAAATTGTCCTGTCTTTCCCATCTGGGTTATTTCACATAGCATAGTGCTCTGAAGATCCCTCAGTTTTCGTGCAAATGGCAGTATGTCATCTTTTTTTTAATGGCTGAGTAGAATTTCATTGTGTATGTGTATATACACCACATCTTCTTTAACCAGTCATCTGTCAGTGGACACTTTGGTTGTTTCCAATTCCTGGCTATTAGGTAGAATGCTGCAATGAACATGGGGATACATGTATCTTTACAAATAAGTGTTTTCATATTTTCACCTTTTTTTATTTTTAGCTGAAGAAAGGAAGCTGGCAACAGAAATTTCCTCCCTCGTCAAGGAAAAATATCAACTCCTTGAAAAATCGAGCCTTGTTCCAAAAGGGGTAAGACATTGTTGAAAATGTTAACATTCACATTAGAATGGGTGAACTGTTTTATACTTCTCAGTGCAGGTACTTTTGTTGCAGTTTAAGGTTGTTACCGCTCTCTTTGCCGAGTAAGAGAGTCCAGTTGCTCCACATATCACCAGTCTCATTAATTTTAACCATTGTGGTAGGTTAATGTGGTGTGCCATGATTTCAATTTACCTTTTCCTGACTAATGAGATTAAGCACATTTTCATATTTTTCTTGACCATTTGGATACACTTTTTGTGAAGCTACCTGGTTTTCTTTTTTACACTTTTAAAGGTATAGTTATCTATGTTTTTCCTTTTTGATATGTAGTATCATTTGTATAGTTTGGATACGAGTCTTTTGTCAGACACATGTATTACAGATGCCTACCCCTCTATGTTTCCCTTTTTATTTCACATGGTGTTATGGTAAGCAGAAGTTCTTAATTTTTTTCTGATGGGGGAGTAGTACCCTGGCTGGGAATCTAACCTAGGCCACAGCATTGAGAGCATCGTAGCCTAGCCACTACACCACCAGGGAACCCCCTGGAGGTTCTTAATTTTAACATAGTCTTATATGTCAATCGTTTCTTTAGGATCACTGCTTTTTTTCCTACTGAAGAAATTTTGTCTTCTCAGAAACATGAAGATATTCTTCTGTGTTATCTTTTGGAATCTATTGCTTTACTTTTCTCCTTTAGTCTTTCTATCAGTCTGCTAGGACTACCCCAACATACCACAGACTCGGTGGCATACACAACTATGAACTGAATTTCATCCCAGTTCCAGGGATACAAGTCCAGGACCATTCTTACAAGCCCCCGCACACTCCCTCCGCCCCCACCCCGCTTGACGGGGGTTGTCTGCTTTCCCTGTCTTCACATGCTTTTTCTTCTGTGCCTGTGCCAGTGTCTGGTATCTCCCAGTGTGATCAAGTTTTCTCTTCCTAAAAGGACATCAGTCAGATTGGATTAGGGCCCCTATAACAACAGGCTTAGTTTAAATTACTCACATTTTTAAAGGGCCTATCTCCAAATTCATATTGTGGGTGGGGTTTCAACATATAAATATGGGAGAGGTGGAACTATTCAGCCCAAATTTAATCAGCGTTTATCTGGAATTGAATTTGTGATTGTATGATTTGAAGGCCAATATTTAATAGTTAATGTTTTTCGTATGGATATTGAATGGACCAGTACTATTTTTTGGAAAGACCATCTTTTCACTTTGTTCTCTAGTGTGGTCTGAAGTGACTCTATATATGTATATCTGTGTCTGTTTCTAAATCTTTTGTCCTGTTGGTCTATTTTTTTTTTTTATTCTCATGTCGACCATACTTTGTTTGTTTTGTTGTAAGTAGTCTGGACATCTGACATTGTAAACCTCTTAGTTCTTCTTCAAGATTCTCTTGGTTATTGTGACATTTTCCCTATATATACATGAATAAATTTTAAATCATTTCATCAATTTTCACATGCACAGAGCCTGCTTAGAATTTGATTGGGATTGCATTGACTATGCCAATCCATTTGAACAAAATTGACATTTTTACAATGTTGAGCTGTTATCAATGGACTGTAGTGTCTTCTTAAAATTCTCTCATTATCATTTTATATATTTTTGAGTTGAGGTCTTTTGTGTCTTAGATGTGTTCCCTGGTTATCTAATGATTTTTAAAACTATTGTAAAATGTGTAGTACTTTTTTACAGCTCTGTTGGGATAGTATTCACATAGTATACAATTCACCCATTTCATAGGCACAAATGAGTAGGTTTGAATATATTCCCAGAGTTATATGTCCATCACCATAATAAATTTTGCATAGTTTTAGAAGTAATATTTATTATTTCTTCCCCCAATTTCTTTCATTTTTATTTTCCCAGAAATAAAACACTGCATCTCTTAGCTACCACCCTTCACCCAATCTGCTCCATTCCCAAGCCCTAGACAATCTATTTATTTTCTATAAATTTGCCTATTCTGGATTCAGTTTCACATGAGTGGAATCATTTTACATGTCCTTGGTGAGTGGATTTTTTATTTAACATGTTTTCCTGGTTCACTCATGCTATGTATATGGGACTCTCAGAGAGAATCTGTTTTTTGCCTCTTCTACCTTCTGGGGGCTACCCACATTCCTTGGCTACTAGCTGCATCACTCATCTTCTCTCCTAACATTGATCCTCAGGGCTCCCTCTTGTAAGGACCCTTGGGATTATGTTGAGCCCAACAAGATAATTCTGTTTATTCTCTCCATCTCAAGATCCTTAAGTTAAGGATCTTGAGAAATTTTGGGACTTAGAATGCAATTTTAAGAGGTCATAATCCTCCTACTTCAGGGTCGCATCCTGAGCTTGAGCTTCATGGCTCATCCTACTCATCAGGTCCTGAACCCCAAATGTTGTCTTCTCAGCTCCCCATTCTACTAAGTCTGCTCAATTTCTTAGCCTGTCATCCTCTATGTTTAGGGAGTGAGGGGAAGGAACTGTCACACGCTGGACTTGCCTTCCTGAGGATTCTCATTTCTGTCACAAACTCCTACCACTTTGATAACTCTGAGGCCTTCAGACATACCCTGTATTTTGGTATTTTTGTCCAGTTCTTTATCTTGGCCTTAGTGAGAAGGTTAGTCCAAAACAATTAGGTGTTCCCTTTAGTCATTTATTTTTCTTAAAGCCTTGACATAAGTGCATTTTTGTAAATCCTGTAACATTTTAAATTTCATTGTCCTTGGTTCTTTTTCATTTAAAACATTTTTTTTTTTTTTTTTGCTATGTGGGTAGCTCCCTGACTGGGAATCGAACCCAGGCCACAGTGCTGACAGCGCCAACGCCAAAGCCTTAAGCCACTACACCATCAGGGAACTCCCCTTAAAACATTCTGTAGTTTTATTTGTTTTACGTGTTGTATCAATTAAAGAGAATGTGAAAATTTCTTATGGCACCCTACATGAAGTTCTCTCTAATGAATAGGTAGGTTGTGGACAGCTCTCTGCACCTTCAGTGTGAAGATCTTCCATTTCTTGCCCACACTCATGGGTTGCAGCGTGTTAGCTGCCCTGGGTTTGTGTGTTTTACTGGTCATATTAGAAGAGTTTACTGTTAAGTAAACCCGAGTTACCTTAACATCCCTGTAGAAGTAGATTCTGTCTGCTTTTAGATACCTATCCAGATGAAATTTGGAATAAAATTTATAGAGATTTTACTCACAGTATTAGTTCATTTCAGTGTTTGGGTCAACTCTAAAGAATTCAAGCTCAGCAGAGGAGTCTGCAGAAGGGCAAAGGTTGGAGGTAAACTCAAATAGTGTAATTGTAAAAGCTGGGGGAAGATTTATTAATAAATGATTTATCACTTCTCATATCATCTTGGTCGAAACAGAGATCCCAGTTTGATGCTGCTCCA
The DNA here is from genome assembly GCA_004026885.1 of Lyroderma lyra. NCBI lineage: Eukaryota > Metazoa > Chordata > Mammalia > Chiroptera > Megadermatidae > Lyroderma > Lyroderma lyra. The sequence goes on along the minus strand of PVJL010007387.1, from coordinate 8,902 downwards.
GAATCCAGGCCTTCGCCTCCTGCTCCCTGTCTGGCCACTTGGGAGGTTTCCCTCACTTTGCCTTCTTCGGTCTTGGCGTCTAAAGGAGCTCTTCTCCCTGTTCCTCCACAGTCTGATGACACTGTCTATGGGAGGAGGTCCGGGCCAAGTGTCTTCCCTTGGCAGCTCTGTTCCTGCGCTCTTTAACATATTTAATAACTAGCTTACAGCTTGGAGTGTACGAAAACCATTTCAACTTTTCCCCAGGGATTTTCCAATGTGTTTTGTAAAAATATGAGCTGGGCTGCCAGCTCCCATCGAAAGTGCAGGAAGAGAAATGTTGCACTGTTCACCCTGTGGTAATAAAGTCAGCGTCATCTGTCTTATCACATCAGAGTCACTTACTCTGCCGACAACAATACACCACTCTTCATTTTATTTTGGTGAATTGGCCGACATGGCTTTCCTTGCAAGTTTGTCCTAAGTTCAACAAAACCTATTATTGTATTCCAGGGTATTATTTTGCTTACAGGTATCGCAGGTATCGTTATTGATGTCTAGAGTTCCACTTTTAACTCATAAGCATAAATAAAAGAATTAAAAACATTTATGTAGATAATAGAATTAGTACTACCCATGTATAATGCGCATCCTTACTCTTCCCTCACAAATCTGGGCCAAAAAAGTGAGAATTATACGTGAGAAAATACAGTAAGATTAACTTAAAAATAAAGTTTTTCTCTACATGATGTGTAGTAAGTACTAAAAGCCATGGGAGAGTCACTGGAGGAAAAGAGAGGGAGCCTGCTTTCAAGGAAACTGTAGTTTTGTATATTAACAGACTCTCAGTGAGGAACTATTTAGTAAGTATCACATACCAAGGAGTTTGGATACCAGGTACCCTATCCATTAATGAAATGACTTGGAAAATCTGTATTATTTTCTAAAACTAGGTTTTGGGGACTCTTTGTCCACTTGTGCCCTACTTCCAAACCTTTTTTTCATGGATCATGAAAGAGAAATTTCTACAATTGATCTATTCATAAACATGAAGGTTTTCTTCTAAACTGCTTCTTCTGTTTGGTATCATTTACAGAGCTCTTTTAAGATAGAGTATTTGAAACAAAATAATTCCCAATGGAAGTACAAAAATATAGTGAAGGTTTAAGTGTTAGTTATCATCTCTTTTTAATAGGGATGATCTGAATTTAATAGAGATAATATCCAACATTAATGTCCATTAAGTAATTTAAAGCTTAAGGGAACAGGTATAATTCAAAAAACATTACAGATTTTTGTTGGAAAGAATTTAGACTTTATTAATAATTTATAATCTTTAGTAATTTTGTCTATGAAATATTAATATGCAACTCAAAATATTTACTCTTTGTTGTGATTTTTAAAAGTTTTCCATACATTGTATTAAAAATCTCACACTGAAAAAGCATCTGTACAGTCAGAAAATGATCAGTTTGAAAGGGAGTAGCAAAAATTTCAGCATAAACTTAAAGACTGAACTGTATTAAGAAAATGAGATGACACTTTACAGGTAACAAAAATTATGTTGATAATGCTTATGAATGACAAGTAAAATAGCTTACCAAGGTTGCATATGCTGTTTCTGTGATCACTCAAAGTTCTCCATTTATGATTGGATTATATTTAATTCATTTTTTAAGGAAGTTATCTGATCTTGAAACACTTTTACTTTAAGGAAAAACATGTAAATGATTTTGGACTTGGCAAGCTAGTTCACAAACTCCTCTTTAACTTCTTATAGATAGTCAGCATGCTATTGCTAATTAATCTTATACTGTGAATTGGTCAGGGAATCTGGAGTGGTCATCCTAGTAATTAAACTCTAACCATTAGTTCCATCTATGATATATGTAAAACCGAATCCTTTCCCCTGTGTAAATTGCTCCTGCTGAACCATTTCTTGTCTCAGTAAATGGCACTTATTTGCTTAGTTTCTCAGGACAGCTGATCAAGCCATCCTTGACTTTTCTACATCCCATATTCATTCTATCATCAAATTCTGCCAGCTTTCCTGTTAGCTTGAGTCTGACTACTTTTCACCACCTCCTATACTACTGCTCTGACCCAGGCCATCATAAGTCAGTGCCTGGTTTATTGCAGTAGCATCCTGCATGGAATCTCTCTATACTCTTAACTTCCTGCTCTGTGTTTTCAGCAGCATGACCTTTCTAAACATAAGTGAGTATTGTCACTCTCCTGCTTGGAACCTATAGGAGTCTTTATATCACACTCAGAATTTAATCCAATATTTTTGTCAAGTCCTACAAGACCCTAAAAGATCTGCCCTCTGGCAACATCTTCAGTTTTAATTTCTTGATTTTCTTTTTCTCTGACCATGTTACTGCTACTCCGAGCTTCCTGATGACCTTTTAGCATGCCAACCCCATCTGTATCTCAGGGCCTTTTGTATTTGCTCCTTCTGCCTGGATGGGTATTCCCCCATATAAGGTTCCATCCTTCATTTACTTTAACTCTAGATTTAATTGCCTTTTCAAGGAATCCTTCCCTGGCTAGCCTAACTAAAATAATACTTGCCGCTCCCTATCCTCTCATCTTGCTTTATTTTTCTTCGTGGCCCTTTTTCTCTTGTGATGATTGGTTGATTGTCTCTGTTTATTTGTCTTTGTTTGTTTGTTATCTTCTCCTCAATAAATGTAAACTCCCTAAGAGAATTATTTTATTCTCGTCTCTTTTGCCTAAACTTATGCCTGCACATGATGGTTATTCAGTAAAAGTGGTTAAATACATGAATAAATACGTTTGGTTGCTTTGTATATTGGAGTCAAAGTTGTGTGCATATGTTTGCTGATGGCTGATTGTAAAGTGCACAGTAGACACTTGAGATATGTATTTGGAGACTCCAGATATTCAAATATTTCTATAGTACATACTTTCTTATCATAAAAAGAAACAATCTATAACAGACTTTCAAGCCCCTTTACAAACTTGATGAAAGGTATTATAGTTGATCCTCATTATTTACAGAGTCTGTATTTGCAAATTTGCCTACTTGTGAAAATTGCTTTGTGACCCCAAAATCAATATTTGTGGAGTTGTAGCAGTCATTTGTAGGCATGCGCTGAATGGCAAAAAAATTTAATTGCCCCCGCCAATGTGCATGTTCCCAGTGCGGGTCGAGGAAGGTGACACTCTGCCTTCTTGTTCTGCTGTGATTCTCTAACAAATGTCTTAAAAGAGTTCCTTTGGACTGGAAGTTTCTATGGCTCCCACAATAATAAGGATGAGCAGTGAGCGACCTTCCTTAATCTTCCTTTTCTTACATTTTTAAATTTGAAAGTTTGGGTGAGTTATATGTTTGAATAAAATTGAGTGTAGGAAAATAATTTTTTCAGAGTAAATTATATAACTTTTTGTCTGAATGTAAAATTTTAAACTTTAGCACTTTCAAGTTTGTAACCTTTCACCTGCTAGTCAGTTGGCCTGTTCTTGGTCCTCTGGACATAAGCAATCAGGAGAAAGACTTTGAATGCCTCCTTTCAAGGTCCATGCTTCCCCCTAGATGAATTTAGCCTAATTTTTACTTGCACATTTCTTAACAAGTTAGTTTTCTACTTTCTAAGCCTTTTTTTCTTCTAATGAACTGGTTGGAAGGATGAACAAACTAGAAAGCAAGATTTGGGGAAATTAATCCAATGTGTGAATATAAGGAACAGAGATAGTTGACCTTTTAACATAAAAGTCAGTTGGCCTCTTGACTGTATAGAACAGAGTAGATAGAAAAAATTTTAAAGGATTAGTATATACTAAAAGAATAGAGAGAATGCTTCAACTGATTTGCATAAGTTACAAAAAAAGGTCAAATTAATTTTTGTCTCATTTTAAAGGAGGTACTGAAGTATTGGAAGCATTTTAAAAAGATTATTAAAGATGTTTTTGTAAAAGCAAGTTCTTTAAAAGGAACAAGCTTTTATTTCTGGGCAGTATAATTTTGAGAAGATCTCATTTACCTCTCCATAATGAACAAATGAGTTGTTAATATATTGGCATTTCAAGTTTAAAAATCTTTTTATATTTGTTTTCTGAGTTTTAATTGAGTATGTGTTATTATTTGTGGTACTATGCTATCTGTAGTCATAAGAAGGAAATTTTAAAGTGATTCCCTCCTTTATTAATGTAAGCATGATAGATTATCCTATCTAAATGAGTATTATCTTCTTTGAAGTGTTTGTTCCAACAGTGCTATTGTTCTGAAACTCTTGTTTTAGACTTGCTTTCAGAGCTGTGAGCTCTTCTTATAGCTGAATTTGATATATAGAAAATGTAAAAGCCATTTACATCCAACTTTATCTGATGCTATAAAGTTTGTAGTCAGACTGGTTGAAATCATTTTTGATAGTAGTAGAGAGTCACGTTAAAACATCGACATGCCAGTTCTTAAGTGGCTTTAAAGTTTATCTGAGTGCAGTTCCAAAGGAGTTTTCCTACAAATGTATTTCAGTAGTCTCAATGAATCAATGAAATATGTATATATTGCTTCTAAGATGCCTGTTTTAAAGGAACTGTGCTCTTTTTGACTATTGGCATATTAGTTTAAGCAAGAAAAACTTCATATTGTAATTATTTTATTACATCTGGTATAGAAATCTTTATTTTACAATTTACTTTCTACTTTAGTTTTTCAGACATTATTTATAATTTACAATTTGACCACTGATTTTATGTGTAAAACAATTATGACAATGTTTAGAAATAAATTTGATAGGTTTTTATTTGTGAATGTGGCAGAATGGTCCTAGACATGACTTTGGTGGGATAGAGTTATAGTCTCATGTGTCATGGGTATCTGATCTTCACTTTTTAAAAAGTGTCTGGATTTTATTTCATAATAGGTCTTACGATATGTTTTTTAGATAAAACACAGTTGTATTTTTTTTTCTTTAATTAGGTTCTAGAGGTCCAGGGAATCCTCTAGACCATCTGATTACCAGTGAAAGAGGCAAATCAGGCTGTGATACATTAACTGATCCTCACAGAGCACCTTCTGACACTGGGTCCCTTTCACCTGTGTGGGAACAGGACCGTGGAATGATGATCCCTCCATTGGCTATGGAAAGTGTATAGTTAGTATTCATATTTGAAATATGCTACATACAGGAATGGACGAAAAGAGTACATGGTGACCTGTCTTAAGAAAAACCATGATACATATAAGAACACAATAATAGCAAATTTCCAAAGACAAGAACGAGGGGTAATTGTTCACGTTACAGAAGGGTGTTTTATCCCCTCCCCCTTTCCCCGAATGGAACGTGTTTAATGTTTTTGTTGCTTATGGAAGCAGTACATGTTTATTTTGAAAAATCTAAGTAATATAGAAATGAGTCATTAGGAAAGTTAAAATATCCCCCTCATCATCTTTATGTGCCCCTCCCAGAATGATACCTTTTAGGGATGTTTTTGGTATGCATTCATAAACAAGTATACAAATTCCTTCATCATTTCTGTGAAGTTATTCCATACAACCTGTTTGAATGGTCTATTTTATTGAATAATATATCTTCCATATCTTACCAAAATAAATATATTGACCAGAAGAGTCCCAGTAGAATATCCTGAAATACGGCATTTAGCTGTTCTCTTAATTGCCCCTCCCTTTCCCCCAAATACTCTATTTCAAATAATTTAGTGCTTGCTTCTGTTTATGATCAATATGTCAGGGACATTGTGTATGGAGTTAGGTATGCCTGCTTTGTATAAATTAGTTATAATAAAGCAATATACTATTTTATATTTCTTCCTGAGGAGTTGGAGAGGGAAGAATATTGTGATAAGAAAACTTTAATTCCATGAATTAGCCTTTGCTGTAGTAGTATGTGTATGTTCTATGAAGTCTTGGTTCCTTATACTTTCCTCTTCTTTGTTTGGCATCACTAACTTATCAGCTTTATAAAGATAGAAATTAATGTTACTTTTACTCACAGCACCTAGAACAATGCTGGGTACCTAGTATTTGCTCAGTAAATCTTTGTTGAATGAATGAATACCCAAATGATTTTGAGAAAGCTGAGTACTTTTTCTTATTGTTTCTCTATTTGGAAATATATATATTGTGATTGACAAACTTAAGAACTTGGAAAGGGGTTGCATAGAACATCTTCTTTGAAAGATTCCTTCTTGACCTTTAACATTCATTTAAAAGCTGTGATAAAAATAAAAATGAATAACCTACAGCCTTTGTCCCAACAGACTTTATTGTAAGATTTTTGTCAGATATCATATCTCTGTGTCTTTGAAGAGGAGCTTTAGGGGATTCAAAAATGATTACTGGGAGTTCCCTGGTGGTGTGGTGGCTAAGGCTTCAGCGCTGTCAAAGCTGTGGCCTGGGTTCAATTCCCAGCCAGGGAACTACCCACATAACAATAACAAAAAACAAACAAACAAACAAACAACCCAGAAATGATTCCCATTAAGAGTCTCTGTCAATCACTTCGTCTCCATAAACAGTCATGTAGTGTAGTGGTTCTCAAACTTGGCTTATCATCAGAAAGAACCTGGGGAACTTTAAGAAAGGTCAGATATCTGGGTCCTACCTAAGATCAGACCTTCTGAACATGAACTCTGGAGGTGAGGTCTGTATTTCCAGAAAACTCCCTAGAAGTTTCTGAGGAAAAGTTAAACTGAAAAACCACTCATCTGTCCATAGCCCTTACTACATGGAGAAGGGCACTGTATCCCAAAAGAGATGAGCTGACAATCGTAGGTTGAAATAGTTAGCTAGGCGAATAGCTGCAACTAGAACTCAGAGATTACTGACTTTGTTACTATTGTTCATTCATCAAACCAGCAAATAATTTACATGTGCTTTAAACATTATCTGAAACTTATCATTTTTCAGACCTCCTGATACTGTCTCAGTGATGCCTGAGTTTCTTTTCATTTTGTTTACAATCTATTTTCTCTTTCTTTGCTTGGTTGACTACCTTTTATTAATCTGTCTTCTAGTTTACTGACTCTTCCCTCAGTCATGTTTATTGTTCTGTGAAGCCCATCCAGGAAAAGTTTTATTTAGATAATGTATTTTTTAGTTCTAGATTTTCCATTTGGTTCTTTTTATTATTATTATAGTTTTGATTTCCCTACTAAGATTTCTTACTTTTTTATTCATTAGAAACTTTTTCAACCTTATTAATCATATTTTTATAATAGTTTCTTTGAGGATTTTTTTGTGTTCATTTTAACATCAGGGTCATCTTGAGGATTGTCCTCTGTTGATTGTTTATTCCTTTAAGAAGGAGTCACATTTTCCTGTTCCTTGCTATCTGAAGTAGTTTTGCAAGAGAAGACATTGTAGAGATTCTTGATTCTCCTGTATTTCTCTGAAAAGGGTTATTGGTTTTGTTTCACAGGCAGGTCGGTCAAACTCAAACTGTAGACTTCTGCTTTCCTGTCGTAGGTAGCAGCTCAAATATCAGTTAAGTTTTTTGGCTTGGCTGAAAACTGCTTAAGTTTGCCTCACACATATGTGGTTCATAGACTTGGGCTCAGAATTTTGAGCTGTCCTTCTCTGACTCTCTTGAGCTCTGTCATTTAGTTTTTCAATCTAGAAAGCTGTGTGAGTTTGTATTGTTCTGTGTTGGCTGTTGACTGTGGTTTGCCTTAAGGTTAAAGTATAAAACGAATACCCAACCCATGATGGTGCCTTGTTCCAACTTCCCACTCCTTTCCCAAATCGGCCTAACTTTTGTTCATGTTTCAGGACATTGAAGTAGACATTTTTTTGAGTATTGATCAGAGTTACCCTATGTGGGAGGGTTAGTCTGTTAGGAATGACAGACTGAATTTTGAATCTAACTAAAAATTCAAAATTGTGAGCTTCTAAATTTGATATCTTTATAAAAGAGATAGCTAGCTATTCACTCCACAGAGAGTGTCTAGAAATAATGTACCGATCCATTTGGTTGACCCTGGAGTCATATATGTCAATTGCAATCTCAATGAAATAGGTAATTCTACAGACAAAGCAAAGGAATTTTAGATACTGTTCATAATTTTATGGATGAGTCGGTTCAGATGTCTCCTGAGGTTCTAGTTTGCATTGGAGTAATGCTGATAAATGCATTTAGCTATTAACCCTTTGGTGAGAACCAAGAATAAAATTATATAAACATTCTGTTTGCTCTTGGTAAATCTCTGCCCCTCAAATGGTCACTGAACATTTTTGGGTTTGTTGTTTTAATTTGTATTATAGTTAGCTAATTGGTGAATGTAAGCATTGAACAAGGAATAAAAAGGCTTAGGTTTGTATCATTATTATTATTAATTTGTTGTGTAACCTTGAGCATTTCATTTTGCCTGTCACTGTTTTCTCAGCTCTAAAATATGGACTTCTGTATAATACAGGGATTAGTGATTATCTGAAGTAATCCTCTGATGCCCACTTTTTACTTTCAAAATAGCATTTTATTACATTTACAATTTATTTCATAATCAGAATCATCTTGCAATCCACAAATATATAGGAACTTCAAAAATAGGAAAATTAGTAATAACTTTAAAGAAACAAATACCACAATTAAATCATGGTGGCCCCCCAACCCCCTGTCCTGTAAATATAACATTATGTAAGAAGTAATTTTTGTAGGCATGAATTTATTAGAAAAAATCCCCATTTTATTTTGCATAGTTCATTGCTGATTTTCCCATCAGCTTTAGGGGTCAATGGCGGGAGACAGGTGCATGTGCAGATCCAAAAAGTATTTCCTCCTAGGAAGTGCCCATAGTTTAGTATTTATGTGCCAAGGCAAGTCTGGAGAAGATAAGCAAGTCTGGAATTCAGGAAACACACACATGTCAGAAAGTGTGAAATTAGCCAAACAACTTATCTTTCCAGTGTTTTATTTATTTCTGCTCCATAAAGCATAGT
>PVJL010007386.1:38859-78975 GCA_004026885.1 Lyroderma lyra | reverse complement strand
GTACAGATAGTGGGCGTATGGAGAGATGGGCATATGGAGAGGTGGGCATACAGATAGTGGGCATACAGAGAGGTAGCTATAAGAGCTAATACCGCTATCCTTTGGCAGAAAGGGAGTCTAGGGAACTGATAATAAACAACTTTCCTGTTCAAAAAGTTTAAAAAACGGAAATGAGATTCCAATACAGCTTAAAAAAAGAAAAAAAGGAATCCCAGAGGAAGTGATAATTGTCTCATTTCAATAAAAATGGTCCCCAAAGATTACCTGCAATCATGATGAGTTCCCAAACCCTGTGAGGTTTCCCAGGGTACCGGGTCTCACAAACAGTCCTGACTGTTTTTGCCCTTTTGTAGGAATTTGCTGTTATTTCTCTTTGGTTTAGTTTTTCTTTTCCTTTTTGCCTCATGCATGCTTTTATTGAAAACCATGTTGTAAAACTAAATATTAGCTCACATGGAAAGCCATTCAGAGCAAATTGTTAAGAGGCCAAAACAAAAAGTAGCTTACAGAATAATACTACCCCAATTTGTTTATAAAAGATACACATTTTCATTGAAAATGTATAAGATAGACATCAAAATGTGAAGCATGGATATCTCTAGGTGTTTAAGGAAAACTTTTTATTTTCTTTTATGTGCTTTTTTTTTTTGCACTCTCCAAAAATCCCTCCGTTAAATATGTATGTTTTGTTAACAGGTTTTCAAATAATTAATATTATTTTTATGTTAAAAATTACTTCATGAGAGTTCCCTGGTGGTGCAGTGGCTAAGGCTTCGGCGCTCTCAATGCTGCGGCCTGGGTTCGATTCCCAGCCAGGGATCTACCCTGCCCCCCCAAAAAAAGTTTACTTAAGGCAATTATCATTAAGGATGTAACTGAGGGCTAGTAACAGAATGGCCTCTTTTTCCCGCCTAACAAGGAGTCTGGAGGTTGGCCTGTGTTTAGTAACGCCATCAGCGACTCCCGCTCTTCCTGTGTGTTCTGCCAGTTTTGCACATTGAGGCCTCATGATGCTGAAATGGCTACACATCTCCAGGCAAGAAAGAAGGAGGCACCTAGCAGCCCCACCACATTTATTTACCCCTTTTTTTATAGATAAATGAAAGATTTTCTGGAAGCTCCACTCAACCGGTTTCTACTGCTTTGTCAATAGCTAGAACTGGGTCACCTCCAGACCCAGACCCATCACGGTCCGAAGGGAATGAGGTGATCAGAACCAGCTCACCTCAGTCATGTTTCATCTCCTAAGGCTGTAGTGGAGGCTGGGAAGAGCACGTGTTGGCACTCCTAACACCGCACACCTGGCAGGTCCCTAGGGAATGACTTCCGAGTGACAGATGGACACACTTCGCTGGCTGGCTCAAGTGCCACATACAGTTTCAGATAAGTGGTGAGTTTTGCAAAGGGAGACAGCTCTCCTATGCTGAGTGTCCCACAGAGATGTTGGGATGGGAAGGAGTGGCATCTTGAAGGATGTCCTTTTATTTCTGGTTTTATAGTGTTTCCCATAGATTTCTTTACAATAATAGCTTCACTTCTCATTTGCACGTGAATTAGAAGCTTAGGGTGGGTGGGCTGGCTGCTGAACTGGTCCAGATTTCAGCTTTAGCTTTGGAGGATTTTGTTGTGTCATGCATGTGCTTTTAGCCTCTTAGCTGTGCCCGCCCCCAGACGTCTGTTTCTGCCAGATCCCACTGTCCGTTTTGGCCTTCCTTCTCCTTAGACTGAGGAGCCTGCCGCTGTCTTCCCGTCTTCCCACTAGGTGTTTTCCTTGGATGTTTGTTCTTTCCCAACCCTCGAGCAGGAGGCGGAGCTGGCAAGCTTCGGGTGAGGGCCCATGTCATTCAGACCAGACAGTTGCATCTGCTTGTGACACCAACAGAGAGACAGTCAGCAGCTATCTGCTGGGGACATTATTTCTCCAAGCCAGACAGCCTTGTCACTTGTATAATATTTTGTTTCCCCCATAAGAGGAAAAGCTTCCATAGTCAGGCACCACTCCTACAACCCTCACCTCCTCACAGCACCTGATAATGGTCTAGCTGGAGGCCAGGCCTCAGTAAATATTGATTTATCGCCTAATCTCTCATCACTACAACAGTGCTCCACTGAAGGTGATACTGTGCATCTGCTGCCCGTGACACCCAACCAGTAACTAAAATTCAAAAAGCGCAGGAAAATCCATGTAACAACACTATTTCTATCCATTCTGGTTTCTGATGTTTCTGATTTTCTTTTCCTGTGCTGCTGGCTGATTTGGAACCATGGGTGGGCAATTCCAGGAATGTGTGAACCACAGATGTAAGAAGAAAGAACAAAACATCCACTGAAAAAATGGACAGGAATCCCACCTTTACCTCCACTCACTGGGGGCCCCTGAGCTCCAGGTACTGTGTCTGACACTGAACATGCCCAGTGTCTCATCGCTGGACGCCCAGGAGGGGAGATTTCACTACCCAGATGCCCAGGTACAAGACGGCATACCTATCTGCCCAAGGTCACAGAGCTGGAACTTGGAAGATATGGGGTCTGAGCTCTTCTCCAGAGCTGTCTCTTAGGAGACATAATTCAGGCAGCGCTCTCCAGGGCCACCATCACCTGGGGAGGGCTATCACTGCTGTCACTGATTGGGTCCTGGCCTCCTCGCACTGCCTCACTGATGAACTTGACACCTTTATTCCATCCCCAGGATTCACCCCGTAAGAAAAGTCAGCTCTCGCCCAGGACACTAGCTCCGCTCCAGCACAGTCCAGGGCTGACCTGGAGGTTATCGCCATCTCCCAGGAACATGCACTGAACCTTCTGCCAGTTTCTCCTAGGTCTGGGTGCCAAGGACTTGTCAAAAGGTGCCCATGAACTTCACATACAGGAAGCTCCTCAGTTCCCTATCCAGGATGGCTCTTCCCACACTTTCTTCTCTCCCAGCAATTGCTGCAATCCCTAGCCAGGCAGTTACATAAGCAGCCTGCCTTGCCAACTGTCACAAAGGCCACCTGAAAACTCAGGACTCATGCAAATGAATGAGGATTTGCTGGAGGTGCAACCCCTTACAGCTCATCACCATCTTCTCCCGAGCTGCCTTCAAACCCCCTCCTCGATGTTTCCCAAGCAGGAAAGACAGGAACAGTGTACATTTTCTGTGAATTTAAAACCAGCCAAGGTACTGGGGAGGGAGCATCAATAAACAGAACTCCATGCTTATGGGAAGCCAGCTGTCCTCTTTGGTTCTGTGGACGAAAGAAAGGGGCCACATACTAAACCTGACAAGCTCACGGGAGGCATAACAGGCCCTACAAACTCAGAGACCGAAATTAACCACCCAGGATGGTCTGAACATAAACATTTCTAACTAAAAGCTGGTCTTGGTTAAATCCTTGGCCTGTGTTTACCTTAAGTGAGCCTGTCTATTGTCTTTTTGCATCTAAAATAACACACCTTTGGAATGTCAGAGTAATTCCTTTTTCCGGACACTGCCAGGGCACAAACCACCACAACAGTGCAGGAAACTACTCCTTGTCATTTTTGTCCCCTGATAACCGTATCTGTGTGCCATAAAATGCTATTAACTATCCTGTACCCACCAATGTAAAAGAAGTATCTATTTTTTTTTTGGCGGGGGAATTGAACCCAGGTCACAGCATTGAGAGGACCGAAGCCTAGCCACGACACCACCAGGGAACTCCCTAGAAGTATCTGTCTTAACAACTTCCTTTTTATCCAATCCCAGAGATTCCCCCTCCTTTGCTCTCTCCCACCAGCCTAATCTATTACCAATGGATTTCATGTGACTCTCCTTACAGCTCCTTTGATTTGAATGTATAAAATCAGCTGCAAAACCGCCATTCTCCAGAGCATTTTCTTAATCTGTTGAGATTTTGTTTCCTGGCAATTTCAGTTTGACTCAAATAAACTCATTAAAGTTCTCTACAGATTTGGACGTTTCTCCGACAGTTCTGATTCCTTTCTGATGTCATACTTACTGCTCTTTCCATGACCCGGTTCTCTCACGACCTTTAAAGAGTCATTCAGTCTCCTGGAGCCCCTGCTTCTTATCTGCAAAATGTGGGGATCACAGGAAACAAGCACCAGGACCCCTGCAGTTCTGGAATTACAGGCCTATTCTGTGGTTTGGCCTGGAAGGCCCCCTTTCCTCTCCTTCACCCAGAACATCCTGGGACAGTGCTAGGCACAAAGCAGGTGCCCCAAACACTTGTATGGAGGGATAGGCCAGGGTATTTCCTGACGGCTCTTAGGATCCCATAGTTTGTTTGAGCCAAAGAATTGGCAGGAAAAGTTCATAGCGCACAGAACCACACTATCAAAGACACACTGTAAGGAGAAGACGAAGGACAGTGGGACAGATGCTGCTTTTTCTGTTTTGCAGCTTGGGGCTTGTTGGCTTCCACACTTTTGTGTCTTTTGAAGGTCTGGTTATAGGCTATCTCCTCCCCTCCCAGGAGGTCTGAGAACCTAGCCAGAGGCCCAGAATGCAACTCTCAGAGGCAGCGTATGTCCTATCCTTTTTAGCATTCCAGTTGCATAATCACTTTAGCTATAATTTTGCAACTGGGATTAGAAGTCAAGAATCAAAAGACTTAGAATAAATCCAGTAAGGGAAAGAAAGTAACTTCTGATAAAGGGAGGGATGACAAGTGAGAAAACTAAATTAAAGACCATCATGAGAAAAAGAGATTTTGGAACAAGAATTATAAAAAAAAGAATTAACATAAGGTGTTAAGGTTTAGGCCTGTGGAGAACAGCTGGTAGACAGAAAAAAAAAAAAAAAACTTGATTAAAATAATTTGAATGAGAATGACTTAGTAAAGTGCCTGGAAAGACTACGCCATCAGAACAATAATGAACCACTTTAGACAAAAACGAGTTTCTGGAATGGATTGCCTCTCATTTGTATTATATCAAAAGCTGGTGGAATTCTGGCAAAAAACATAAGAAGAAAGAATGAGGACAACAGGAAAGGACTTAAGGAGAAAATTCTGAGTCTGAAATATAGGCCAATGGGTATGCTGAAATGCCCCAAAATGAGTGCTTCCGAGAGATGAAACCATGAACAGAAATGAATTGAGAAACTGGGCATAATGGAATATCTCAGAGTAAGGAGAAGATGGTTCAAAGGAATAAAAAGGAAAAAAATCAAATCAAGTTCAGAGTGAGAAGAAAGGCCACCCGCAGGGTGGATCTGAGGGAACGGCTTTTGTCCTCAGGTGTGAGCCAGGAGTCGTGACAATTGAGTGAGCCCAGTCCTGGTATATATGGCACAACGTTTGGTCTGAACGATTGCTGCCTATATATATTTTTTTAGCTCACAAAAATTAAAGAGTCGTGTAGCTTTTTCATCCTGCCTGAGGCTCCAGGTCATGAAAGAAGAGGATGAATCATAGGTAAGAATATAGCTTTGATGAAAAAGCCCCCGATCACTCAGTGACATGATGGGTTTAACAGTCCCCACGATGTTAGTGTAATAGAGAAGTGACTATTTTTGGACTCCACGTAGCAGAAATGTATCACACACACATTCAGAGGTTTGGTGGCGTAGGTCCACTTAGAATACCTGAAAGCCCAGTTCTTGGATGCATTCTGGTTTTTGCATTTGTTCTTATAGTAACAGTTTGTTTCATAAGGAATAATTAATGATGAAGTTTTTTCTTTTTTTAGAAATAAAAAAAGCAGTGGTAGTTGTCAAAGTTTAAATAATGCTTACTATGTGACAGGCATTGTTTGAAGCCACACATTAACTCCTGTAACCCTTACAGCAGCCCTATTAAGTAGGTACTGTTATGATTCCACTTTGCAGATGAGGAAATGAGGCGTAGCAAGGTTAAATGACTTGTTCAAGGTCACACAGCTAGAAAGGAGCAGAGCCCAAATTCTAACATACCAACTCCCAGGTACCCACCCTGATATTTGGCAGTTATTCATATTTTTCCTATTTGCTTCCTTTTATAAGTATATTAAAAAATACATAACACTACACAGAGAGTTGCAATGCCTGTTATATTCTGGTCCCCTGTCCCATGAATGTGAGGGTTTTGTTTCTGTCTCAGCCTATTGATAAGGATTCCACTGGCCAGGAATGCTTGGGGCCCTCACCTGGGCTCCTGGGCTGTCTGTCCCACCTGTGACAGCTCCCTCAGACATGGCCCCCAACCCCCAGAACCAACATTATGGCTGGACCAGCCCTTGTGGTTTTTATTAAATGTAAGATACACCTAAGTAAAAACCATCAAGTAACTTGGCAAAAACAAGGTTTATTACAAGTCTTTGAGGGTACACGGCACTCCCAGGGTCACAGGCAGAGAGAGAAAGGGAGAGAGAGAAAGGGAGAGAGGACCTGGGGTCCTGCCTTTATTGGGGTTGAGGTTGGGGTGCCGAGGATTTCATGGGTTCCCTGTCTTTTTGATGAATTTAAAACAAGAGCAGGAATTAAAGCATAGGAAAGAAAAGCAAGTTGTCCATCTAGTTACCCAGGGTTTGCCACAAGGTGCACTTAATTAATGGTGGCTCTTGACCTAGTCGTGCAGCTGACAATAGGTTTGCTTGAGATGGACGTCTTTGAAACAGATGCTACAGCAAATGTCACACAATCAATCAAAAAAGCTAAATGCCAGGCACTTACACTTTGGTGAAGTATACCCCTCCATTCTTTTTAAAAATATTTTTAGGTATACATCTCGTGTCTATTTACAGCATGTAGTGTTATTTTTCATGTTTCAAACATTTGCATAAGTAATAATACGAGGGTTATCAGAAAGTATCCAGTCATGTAATATGGAAAATAGAGGTGTTTATGGCTGGATTTTTTCTGGACAGCCCTTATATACTCTGTTTCCTTTGTGAATCTTGCTTTCCTAATTTATATGTGATCACCTGGTCAATCCTCCTGCCAAGTTGCATGGCTGCACACATTGAGGTTGCTGCAATTTTTATTTTTTTATTCTTTTTTTTTTTTTTTTTTTTTTTTTTTTTTTTTTTTTTTTTTTTTTTTTTTTTTTTTTTTTTTTTTTTTTTTTTTTTTTTTTTTTTTTTTTTTTTTTTTTTTTTTGGTGGTTCCCTGGCTGGGAATCGAACCCAGGCCACGGTGTTGAAAGCGTTGAAGCCTAGCCACTACACCACCAGGGAACCCCTGAGGTTGTGCAATTTTTAGTGGGCTGAGCTGGCACTAAAGTCAGGCAGGCTGGCTCCAAGGGCCTGACCTTGGAACTGCCAACTTAACTTCAAAGGCCCTATGAGAAACAATGTGAATCCACCTCAGGACGCAATGACCAGATAGCTTAGTTTGGTGACCTCTCTAACAATATACAGTCCTCATGTATCAAAAGAGCATTTGCCTTTCAACTTCTAATGGAATGGTTCTAAACAGACACACATTTGTTGTAGCAATTTAGGCTTTAATGAAACCAACATAGGTAGTTTTTTTTTTTACACTGGATTGCAATGTTATGAAGTCAGCTGTACTCTTTGCCACTAATTATAATTAACTATTCTGGGGGCAAATTGCCAATGCACTTTACTGTTTATGCTTCCTATGTTTTCAGTTTGTTTTCTTTAGCCACATCTATTTTTACCTAAAATGGCTTTTTTCTTTTTTTAAAAAAGAGATGTCCTCATTATTCTGCCAAAGATAAAACTGGGGCTTGTAATTAAGTTATAAAACACGCTGGGGAAAGCAAAGAAAAAAAGAAATGAACAAACAAATAACCCATGGACACAATCAATAGTTTAATGTTTATTTGGGGACGAGTGGGTTAGGGAGGGGAGAAAGGGGAGGGGGTGGGAAAGGAGCGGGGGAAGCTAAATATAAGGTGATGGAATGAGAAGTCACATTAGGTGGTGAACTGATTATACATCAAGTTGACAATGCACTGTAGAATTGTATGCCTGAAGCCTATGTAATCCTTGCTAACAGATGTCACCCCAATAAAAAAATAAATAAATAATAAAAATAAAGAAATAAATTAAAAAATAAATAAATAAAAATAAAACACGCTGGGAGGGAAAAGATGACATGTCATTGCCATGGGAATGTTATTGATGAGTATTGGGTTTCTTTTCAAATTCTGAATAAAAGTTTCACTTTAACATTGTGAATCATAAAGTTATAGAACTGGTAGAGACCTAAGGTCTCATAAATGTTGGTTAAGACCATAGGCTTGGTGTTGGTCAAGCTGTGTGACCCTGAGGCCAGTATCTTAACCGTTGTAAACTTTAGTTTTATCATTGTAAGCTCCTTTGTCAAAATGGAGATACTAATATCTATCTTCCAGAGCTCTTTTGTGGATTAAATGAGATGATTGTGACTCTGTTCTTTGTACCTACTTTTATTCCACAGGAGTTGTGCCTATTATTATTACTATTACTATTATACCATCATTATTTCTCCAGATGATTCCAAGGGTATACATAGTCTCTTCAAGCAGTCCTCGTTCTATCCCAGTAGGACTTTCTCCTCCATTCTTGACCAGACTCTTGAACTCTTCTCTTAGGTGGAGAGGGCCATGGTTTGCAGGAAGAAAACCCTGCAGCCTCCTCCCTCCTGGGAAGGTCTTGTTGAAGAAAGCTGCACTGAGGTCCTTTACCGGAAAGACTCTACACACAGTACACACTCCACCATCCCTATTCCTTCTGCAGTCTTGCTCCCCTAGGATCTGTCTCCATAACCCCACCTGATGCATCTGAAAATGTTAGCATTGATGCTTTCCTTGGGCTCAGTCCCTTGTTCTGAAGTGCTATTGCTCATTTTGCTACCTGAATGTAAGGTAAGGACTTCCTTGCCTCTCTTTAAGCTCATGATGGTAGACTGAGAA
The DNA here is from genome assembly GCA_004026885.1 of Lyroderma lyra. Classification (NCBI taxonomy): domain Eukaryota; kingdom Metazoa; phylum Chordata; class Mammalia; order Chiroptera; family Megadermatidae; genus Lyroderma; species Lyroderma lyra. The sequence goes on along the minus strand of PVJL010007386.1, from coordinate 70,153 downwards.
AGAATGGGGATTTCCTTGCTCATGTCTTCTTCCAGTCACTAGCTAGGCTTAGGATGGGTGTCTCCGTTGCCCAGAAAGTATACTGGTTTTGAGAAACATAACCACAAACCCACCAGAAGTACCCCACTTTGGCTTAGGGTGCTAGAGGATCCTTAAACCATTGTTACCTTTGGATACCTCCATGGGTGTGAAATTAGAAAGTAGTTTAGGCTCTGCTATGACCTTGAGATAAGAATATTTTTGAGGTGAGGAAACTGGGGCCTAAGAGCTTAAAAAACTGGCCTACAAGTAGGTATGGAAAGTACCTGAGGTTGACTTTCCTAGGATATGATATTTATTCCTGGTACTAATTCCTATCTGCTTTTTATTAGTAAGGACAGCCTCTCTGCCCTTCCTCCCACATTTAGCATAGCATCTATCATCCAGAAGATGCATATTAAATGGTGACTTATTAGTTCCTCCCTACCCAGCCTTGCAGAACTCTGCGGGACGCAGTTTCCACGTTTCTGAGTCCCTAGGGCCAGCACAAAGTCTCGCAGTATCAGTTCGGTCAGGATTTGCTGCCTCTCTCCTGCGTGGTGTGTGGCTGTAGGGCCTTCATCTTGGGATTTCCAACGCCCATGGACCCAATGCCTTAACTTACGTAAACGTGCTCGGTAAGTGTCTACTCAGCTCACAGTTCAAGTTGGTTCTTTGGGAGACCTGCTTGGAGGGCTAGACCATGCTGAGCCTTATTTATCTCAAGCTTTCCTTCAATAACTTGCTTTTGGAACCTCTTCGTCAAGTGAATAGGAATCAGATATTATTTCTGAAATAAATCTGTTTCTATTTAATGATTTAGCTTCACAACCAAATCCACGATAGCCTAGAACCGCCAATCGCCTGTTGCCTAGTAACAGCCGCCCCGCTCCGTACCTCTGCCCCACCCCGCACGTTCCCAGCCTCCTCCAGGCCCCGCCTCCGCGGACGTGCGGAAGTGACGTTATGTGTGTGCGACACTTTCGGCAGGCTGGTAACTGGCGTCCTGCCGGTGACTGACGGGGTCCCGAGCACCATGGCCTCCGCCGGCGTGGTCTCCGGACGACAGGGTGAGGATGCGTTACCGCCGTCCGCCGAGCCGCCGCTGCCCGAGCCGAAGCCGCCGCTGCCGCCGCCCGGTGCTGCGCCTCAGCCGCAGCCGTCGCCGGCACCGAGGCCTCAATCGCCGGCGGGCGTGAAAGAGGAGAACTACTCCTTTTTACCTTTGGTTCACAACATCATCAAATGGTAAGTGACCAGGAGAGGACTAGCCACGATACGCCCCGCCCCCCCTCCGTCTCGTCGCGTGTTTCAGAGCCGTCGAGGCCTGCGAACTCTGTTACACCCCCATTTTTTAGATGGAGAAACTGAGACCTAGAGGGGCAAGAGGTCTTTCCCAAGACTCACTGAGTCATTCCATGAGCTCAGCAAATGCTTTGAGCCCTAGGATTACCAGACCTCTGGATGGCCAGGCGGTGTTCTTAGAAATGAAGCCAGCTTAGAGACTAAGTGCGCAGGCTCTGCAGTGACACTATTCAAGTTTGCGTTTAGTGACCTGGGGCAAGTCAAGCTCCTTTGAGCCGGAGTTTTTTTTATCTGTAATATAAGGTTAATACTCATTTCAGTTACCTTTTTTCAACAGATCAACAAACAAGGATCATCTTCTCTTGTGTGGCACACTGCCTAGTGCTATGGGATGCACACAGTAAAAAGGGCCAACTTCGCATCCTTATATTGCTTACCATTTAGAAGAAAAAAGGCACGAACGGGAATAACCCATTCAAAAAATTGGAGGAGTGATAATGGGAAACATTAAAAAACAAAAACACAGAAGTTGCCCACCAGAATCGACCTTGATCCCTGTAGCACTAACTTTGTTCTAATGTAGTATCAGAACAGTTTATTGTTATGCTTTCAGCCTTCAGGTTAGCCTTAGTTTTCAAACTGACCTTGTAAAGGAAACTGAAAACCACGACCGAAAGTCTCCTTGATCTCCATGTTGCCTGAATTATTTTTATTGTTAGGTTATTTATATCCACATGATACTAGGTATAAGCCCTTTGGGTTGTAACTCTTACTCAACCATTAAAAACCAAAACAAAGTAAATTAAAATAAAGTAAAATTACTGTATGACCATGTTCAAGTGAACATTAATGTGCTCTTGGATATTTTGCTGAAATGGAATTACTACTAATAACATGAAAGTATTAGCTGTTCATGACCCAGCTTCTTTTTGAGTTTAGCCAGACTAGATTCACTTGATGTGGGATGATGACCTGATGCTTTTCAAACAACTGCAAAGCCTTTGTTCTCACATTAGACCTTGGCTTTGTTTGGCTTCACTTTGTGTGACCATCCTATTCATAGCATAAGGCAGACTGTTCTGTTCTCACTAGCCTGTGATCATCACATAACACTTCTCTGCAGCAGCAAGGTCACACAAATACAACGTAGGTGCAGACTCTGTGATCCCAGGGTATTGCTGGGTTACAAATACATATTTTAAGAAAAATAAGGAAAAAATGAAAACACAGAATGTACACATTCTCATGGATAGTTCTTGGACTCCGGGAGTGTCTTTTTGATCCCTGGTAGAACAGTGGGTTGGGCTGGCCTTAAAGGTGGGGCAGTAAGGTCCACTGGAGAGCATGTGGGCTTTAACGTCAGATAGACTTGGGTTCAAATCCCATGCTGGTGGTTGCTTGCCGTGTAATTTTGGTGAACATTAACCTTTCTTAATTTTCTTATCTCTAATATGTGGGTTCAAACTATAGCTTTGTTCTGTACTGACTGGATGACCTTGGTCAAACAACTTAGCTTCTCTGAGCCTCTCTTTCTCTTATAGAATAGGACTCATAATACTTAAATCATGAGCTTGTTGTGAGCTTACTCATGGGCAGTCTCTGGTAAAAGATGGTGGGCTGATTCCATGTGTTTGTCTCTGTTTACTCTAAAAGGATGGTGAAGAGTTGTTTTAAGCACAAAACCAGAAAGACCAGGAGGGGAGAAAATTGCCACAAAGCAGACAGCCAAGCGCTCACCCACCTACCAGTCCCAGGAAGCAGCCTGAAGTAGCTGCCTTTGACCATGTCCTCCCCCCAAATCTCAGGAATTGGCAGGGCCAGGGACCTCAGGAAGTAGGAGTGAAGGGGACCAAGGAGAGGAGGGTTGGTTAAAAGTCTCTTTTTTTTAGCAAGGAGAGCCCCATAGTTCTCTCCCCTCACTCTAAGCAGAGAGGTGACTACCCTTCTTCCATCTTGAAGACAAAGGGTTACTCTTTCTCAGACTTATTCTTAGGAAAGAGTAAGCCAGAGAGTATGTGGACCGGAGGGACACCAGGCACATTGCAGAAGTTTGAGGGAGGGAACCACACTGAACATAGGGCTTAAGAGAAAGTTCACACACTGAATACTGAGACCCCAGCCTTGCCTTCTCCACCTGGCTTCTAGAGTGGCAGCCAAACAGAGTAGAGATACCTTCTCTCGAGTAACTGAGCAGCCCAAGAGAAAAGTCATCGGTGGCTCCCTGAAAAAGAAACTAGTCATTTCCTATGAGTGACTAGTCAAGGTCACTAAGCATATGAAGAAAACCCCTAGTAAGAAAGACAGGACAGAACAGAAGAGCAGAGAAAGCTACTTGGAGGAATCAGTATGTACAAGAGAAGAGAGATACTGTAAACATGAAGAAAGGCTGGGATCTGGTTTTAAAATGTGCCTAGGTATGTAATATTTGAGTTTAGGGGCTAATGAGGGAAGGAGACAGACTGTGGTAAAGGTAGTGATGGGAGAGGAGTCAGAAGGCTTGTTAAGGGGTGATGCCAGTGATGAGCCTTAAATTATGACAGGAGGGAGGGAGGGAGGGAGGGGGCTATAGGAAGAGCATGGGTAAGGATGAGGCACCGAGAAATAGCATCCATTCATGGGGTCCACTCAGTTTGGGGCTGGAGCACAAATCCAAGGTTGGAAGGGAGAGCTGGAGAGGCAGGAAAAGCCAGGAGACAAAGGACCATGTGTCTCCCTTTGAGGGTGAGATTTTGTCCTCTGAATGGTGGGAAGCTAGTGAGACTTACAAACCAGGGAGTCTTAGATTCCTGCTCAAGGTGGATATGGCATCTCGGCGTCTAGGCTGAGAAGCCAGTTAAGAAGGACACTGTCCTGGGATGGGGTCCACTGGGGCTCAGGGCCCTGGTCTCTTCCTCTTCTGTAGCTTCCCCTATGGCCCTTTTATTACTTGTTTACTCCTCACCCAGGGGGTGAATAAGGCAATAAAAGCTGAAGTCAGTTTAGCCTTGTTCTTGTAAGAATTCAGAGTACTACCTCATTGGGGTTTTTTTTTTAAACATTTTATTTTTAAAAAGTAACAATTGCAAATTCAGAAACATGTAAAATGAAAAAAGGATTCCTTCTCCCAAGTTTCCTCACCAGTGAGAAGTGCTGTGTTAATACTTCATCTTTCCAGGAATTATATATGCATGTCTTTTCAAAAATTTATATAAATTGAGATCAGACTATACTTCGCTTTTTTTCACTTAATAGTCTGCTTTGGACCCCTTTCCATACTCATACATGGTGGTCTTCCTCAATAAGGTGGCTGCACCATAAATTATGTAACTAGTCTTCTGTTTATGAACTTTGAGGTGTTTCTTTAATTTTTGCTCTTACTGGCAGTGCTAGGGGTAAGCATCCTTGTATTTTTTTATCTTATAATCACTTCTTAATTACTCTCTTTGCCTTTCTCATTCATCCTGTGCATATTAATAGATTAATTTTTCTCTGCTCAAAACATCTCTAGGGCTCCAGCTTCTTTCCACATTGTTTTTTTGCCAACTTTCAGCCCTCCCTTCAGAGGTTTCTGCAGACCATCCTTAGATCTCCTGCCAGAACTGTACATAAAGCCCAATGTGAGCTGTTCTGATGCGAGTGCTTTGTGGGCAAGTGGAACCACCTAGATCTGTGTACACTTCAGCCCTCTGCAAGAGGATGCCACAGGTTTTTCAGGGGCTTGCTCAGGGGTCACCTCCTTGCCTGGAGAGCCCTGGTTCCTGCCATGCTCTGGGCTGACAGGCACCCTGCCTTGTGTTGGAGGGAAGTGTCATAGTCCATCATACTTTCATCCTTCCCACTGTCTTCCCCATAGTTAAACGGACAATTCAAACTACACATTTATGTTATTTTCAAAGAATGAGGAAAGGGAAAAGAAAAACCTCATTTTTATGCGTACAAGAAATTTTATAGATCCCAACTATTTGAGACCGTTCCTGGTTTGTCCAGAAACCACATTATATAAGTATACATATAATAAAGTAGGAATGACATGTGGCCTTCTGGACCAGAGAAAATGATGATTTTTGCTTCCTTCAGACTTGTCAGATCTAATCTGAGCCTGGAGCTAAGTGTCCCAGCCCAGGAATTCTGGATTGTCATTGTCACTGCTTTACCTGATGTTTTGGCTCGCCTAGTAAAAGAAACCTATCAACATGGTACTTAAATATTTTTTAATTAAATTTTTAGTTGTTTAATATTTTTAGATTGCTGGGTATATAGAGGGCAGCCGTCATCTTTGACACTACAGAGGTAGAGCCATTGACAAGCACCCTACTTTGTCCTTTAACCTTTAAGCTGGACCTTATTGCTTAACATGAATCCATTTGTTGCTGAGGCAGGTCAGCCAGACCTTAAAACAAGAGTTCTTTCATGGAAATGGGAGTGTTATTGACCTGCTCCTCCCCATATGAGTGTCTCTTAATCTGACTAGCCCTTCATGCCAACTGAGGCCTGTCTGTCCTTGAGTCGGGCAGGAATCAGCCTCCCATCAGCACAGGAGCCTGGAATGCTCCTGCTGGTTCCGTGGGGCTTGTCTGCACCTGTTTCACTAGAGCCTCTGCCATCCACTTTGGGTCCTTCAATCAAGGACCAGTGAAGAGGAAGAGCACCCAGACAGGGAACATCTGTGGACTGTTGGGAAGAACTATTTGGAGCCTGTTACAAGCCTATCCCCTCCTTTGCTGCCTCATCTCCAGTCAGGCTTCACCAAGGAAGCACCTGGGTCAGCAGCTCCATAGTGCAGCACGGGAAGTGCCACTGCCCACGGGGGCTGAGGATGCATGGGACATGAGCCAGGGAAGCTTGGAGGCTCCTTGTGGGGGGCCTGGGCGGCTCTCTTTGAAGTATGAGCTTGCCTCGCAGGTGCTGTATGGGAGTGGGGAGCCACCTGAAGTTTTGTAAAGGTCAGTGGGGCAGAGGGATTAGGAAGAGAAGACCTGGGTCTACAGGAAATTGATGACGGTGGCAAGAGGGGTTTGAGGGTGTGTAGGAGATAGAGTTGGCAGGACTGGCTGCTGAATGAACGTTGGGGCTCATAGAAGCTCTTGTGGGAGCATGTCTGTCTAGCTCACCAGAGCTGGGAGGGGGCCACCCTCCATCTGAATTGGGGCGTGCTAAGGAGGCACTGAGTGTACTTTGGACATTTGCAGGTCTCCTAGGAGAGGATCCTTGATAATGGTTGGAACAGGGGAGCTGAACTTCAGGAAGGAGGGCTGGACTGGGGTGAGGAGGTGCTCTTGGCATCTGAAGAGGTGAGAGTGGATAGACACATTCTGTAGAATAGTGTTTTATAAAATTTAACAGAACTTCTTGTTATTCCTCCTAAAAAGTATGTTTTTCACATGTAACTCAGCAGATAAAACCAAGGGTAAGGGTGAGGGTCAGAGCCCCTCTTCCAAAGGCCCCTGTCAGAACTGGAAAAGAGAATACAGCTGGCCAGTAGATAAATCAGGCACGTCAGAAGCAAGTGTTACATGTCCATGACCACAGGGAGTCGACAGGCTTTATGGAGGGCATTGGGTAATCTGTCAAATTTTTAAATATATAGAACCTTTGACCCAGAAATCCCACTTCTGAGAACTTAATTTTACGAAGTACATACAGATTCAGGTGTAAAATGTTCATTGCCACTCTGATTGCAAGTGATGAATTGCAAACATCCTAATACCCACCAACAGCCAGACAATACAACAGCTGCATAATTGTATACATGTTAACATGGAGAGACATCTAGGATGCATTGTCCAGGGAAAAAGTGAGAGTCGGGACCGTATTTGTAGTGTGGTCATATTTTTGTCAAAACAGATTTTAAAACTATGTATGTGTTTGTATGTTGCTGGGTATTTTGAAGCAGCCTGAAACAGCATATACCACATGTCAACAGAGGTTATTTCTGGAACATGGCATTTGATGGACTTTTCCTTTTCTAAGCCTTCAATGCCTATCATCGAATTTTTTCCTTCAGGCACCTACTACTATCATAATAATAATATAATAATAATAATAATTTAAAAACCCCACTCTTTTAGAAAGATGCCAGCCACTGAAGTTAATGTAGGAGGAGAGGGTGAGAAGGACTGGTCCTAGGCTGGGTCAGCGAAGACAGTGGGGCATGAGGCTGAGGAGGAGGAAATGGGAAACTGAGTCAGGCCCACCGAGAGGTCACAGAAGTGATGCTCAGGTTTAGGAGGAGGTTGGCTTCATTGATCTGGTGAGTCTTTGTACTTCTAAGTTACCAGTGGACATACTTTTGCTCAGTTGCCAGTTTGCATTTTCAAGTTCCAAAGCACCTGTACTAAGAACTAAACCTGTGCCATACATACGAGGGCTGTCCGGAAAATATCCAGCCATTAATATGAAAAATAGAGGCATTTTTGGCTGGATTTTTTTCCCCAGACAGCTCTCATATTAGCACCTATACTGAGCATCATTCCTAGGCTCAGCCACCAAACCCTGGGATGTTTGCCCCTAAGTCTGGTGATACAAATACAGAATGTCTTGGGTCCACAGCTGGAAAGATGCTGAGTGTCACCTAGGGAGTGCACAAAAGGCTGTCAGAAGTGGTCATAGCAGTTGTATTTTTGTATACCTTTTAAAAATGACGGTAGGTGGGACTAAAGTGCCCTAAGCTGTCCCTTGTTTGTATGACTAGCATGCTTCTCAACCTGACCTAGTCTCCTTTTTCTTTTTCTAAAGTTGGATGATGACTAATGTTGGACACAAAGACAAGTCCATTTGGAGCTTTCTGCTTTTATTTACTCAGTATTTGGGCCTATCCCTTTTCTTTTGGCTTGAGTATTTCACAGACATCTGGCCTAGCAGGTTCCCACTTGGTTCGAGCCAGTTCCTAAATTGAGTGTTTACCTTGTCAACCAGGAGTTCCTCAAGTAGGGCAGGCTGGGAGCTTGTGAGAGGCCTTGCTGTGGGCTATGTGGCCCCCTCTCAACTCAGCTCCCCTCCTGGTGGGCTTCTCACATGGCTCCTTTCTTATTATCTAAAGGCTGTCTCCTCTGAACTAAACATTCCCTAGGTAAAGAATGGGCAAACCCTTAAGATTTGTGGGTTTTCAAAAATGAGCATCTTAAATATGGCCCCCAATTTACTTTCAGGATTAAAAATTCTTTTGGACCAGGTCATGTTTGCTTCCAGATCGTAACTTCCAACTTTTTTTTTTAAGAGGTGAAACCAACTAGCAGTTTATTGAAAGGAAAATAAGGTGAAAGAAAGAGACAGTCCATTAAAAGGGAAAGTACACTCCTAAGAGATAGGAGTGGGCTCGAGCAGGAAAAATGGCTCAAAAGCCCCAGATTTTTATTTTATGTATTTTTGTTTCCTTTCAGACTCTTCTTAAAACCATATTCTAATTTCAAAGCTCCCTTGGGACTTAAATCTGTACCAGTGTGTTAGCACACATGCCCTCCAAGTATCATTTTCAGGAGTCCAGATGGTTTCCGTCCAGTCATGGATCTGAGCCAAGACCTAAGAGAATGAAATTAGAAGATGCTCCCTGTTTGCTTCCTTTTAAGTGATTTGCATTTTTCAGGAAAATGAGTGACTTCTCCCTAGAAACTGAAATAAGGTACACCATAATTGCGGGCATGTCTAAATTAATGACAACAAGTACTGTTTGGCCATTCATTCTCCAGATAAATGATTGATTCTCTGTATCTTGCCTCTGACTTAGAGCTATTGATACATAGTGAGCAGGCCCTGGTGGCCTTCTCATCTGCCAGGTATGAGCCGTCCCCGGCGGATTGCCAGGAGAGATGGGTATTCTGTCTGCATAAGCAGAGGAACAATGAAAAATATTAATCAGCACCATCTGCATTGAAATTTCCCATCAGGGATGAACATTTATTTAAAGAAAGATAAATGGTGATTGACAATTTCCCCTCTTACACCTCAGTGGATGACCTAGAATTGCCTACTGAACTCGCTTTTAGTTTTTTGTTTCAACTGCTTGTTTTCAAAAGCTCAGCCATTTACTAACTTTTAAAAAATGTATAGGAGCAGCTGGCAGCCTGTTCTTTTGGTCTTAGGTGAAGGTTTTTGTTGTTTTTATTAGTAGTGACAAGGGGCATGGGTCTCTGGGCAGCTAATAATAACTGTGAAGTGAAGTGAGTGATCCTGCCTTGAAAATGAGCTTGATCTAAAGGCAAGGAGCTTACATAACTGGTCAGCAACAGCTTGTACCTGCTGAAAAACTTCTAATAGCCTGTAACCAATCTAAATTTTATGAATAGCTCTGAGGAAATTAGTCTTTATATTAACAGATTCAAGCATCACAATGTCAACTAAAATTAGCTCGTGAGCTGATAGCCTCCTGATTTGACCTGGAAATGGCTCAAATTAGAAGGAATGCAGTATTTCAGCAAGTTTTGCTTGCCATTTATCACCTGATATTGGTAATCATTTGTTCATTCATTCAGCAGACTTCTTTGAACTTACTTGCCAAGCTTTTGTTATTTCAGCAAATGTTACTTGAGGGCCCACAGTGCCCAGGATACAGCATATAGTCCCTGCCCTCTGAGCTTGCAGACTGAGCATTTGAGTTGGGAGCATGCTGAGAGGGGTAGCACAGGCACTGCTGGGCGCTAGTACTAGCAGCTGTCACGTGCCTGCCGTAGAGCTGGTCCCTGTCTCCTGGGGACACACAGCCTAGTAAGGGGCGGACAGAAACAAGGCATTCTAAAAGGTAATGTAGGAAGACAGAGTGCTCTGTGGGGTGCTGAGGGAGGAAGCACATTGTCTTGATCTGAGCTGTGAGTGCTAATGACTGCCCTGTCCCCATAGCATGGACAAGGACAGCCCAGACATCCACCAGGACCTGAACGCCCTGAAGACCAAGTTCCAGGAGATGCGGAAGGTCATCAGTACCATGCCCGGCATCCACCTGAGCCCCGAGCAGCAGCAGCAGCAGCTGCATAGCCTCCGGGAGCAGGTCAGGACCAAGAGCGAGCTGCTGCAGAAGTACAAGAGCCTCTGCATGTTCGAGATCCCCAAGGAGTAGAGCACTGCCTCCGGGAGTGCCCGTGAGAGGGGAGGACAGATGGTCATACTGCCCCTGCCCCTCAGAGTACGCTTCCTCAGGACCCCAGCTCGGAACTTTGTAGCCCAGTAGGGTGGGGCTATTGTACTCTTCCTCAGCCAAACCAGGAACTTGGCTTTGCTGGGGCCTCCTTGTATGTATCCATATGTCTAGATGCATAATAACTGGGGTGCCTGCTGGGGAAGGAAGAATATTTCTGGGGACTGCAGAGGGGTTGCAGGGCTGTACCCCGCCTCTGAAGAGGGGACATCTGCGTGTCTGAAAAGTGCAGTAGGCGAGGAGGCGTCTCCTCATTTCTTCCTGCCTCGCCTCGCCTCCTGCCCCTGGATGTGAAATGTGTACTGGGTACATATTGTTCTGGTAACAGCAGCACCATGAAATATTTGCATAGAAGTCACTGCACAGATCAGGCCTGGACTCCTGTGGCATGGGTTTACAGTGGTAAAGGAGGGCTGTAAGAGAAGGAGCGTAAAACAGTTTGCTTTTATGTTGGAGCCGTTAACATTAACTGTCCCTGGGGGTGTCAGCCTGGAGCCCTGCCAGAACCCCCACCCCCACCCCCAAGACCATGTTCTCTGCCGCCCACATGTTCTTGTTACTTTTAGCTCTTGCTCCCTTTGTCTCCTGTCACTGTCAGGTAGCTCATTTAGCCATTTAATGCTGCTGTTTCTCCACAGGCCCCGACAGGCTTCCTGTGTGCAAACCTGCCTCCCCTAGCATTTCAGATCCTGTTGTCCTGGATCAAACAGTCATTTCCCCCTGGCCTTCTCATAACGAGGCCACCACGAGCATCACTGCACTGCAAGCAGAGGGTGACGATGCACTTTCGGTCCAGAGAAGGCAGCGCTAAGTGACAGTTCTGGTCATCCCTCAGCCAGGTGTGACCGAATAGTTCTGATTCAGTCTGAAGGGGAGATGAGCTCGACTCAGAAGTTAAGCAGTCAAGTTCTGGTTCATGAAATGTTTACAAACACCCTTCATTTGCTGCAGATGGGGCATTTTATTTGTGTGCTTATCCTTTCCCTCTTAAGGTAAAGACGCATATAGTAACTGAATATTGTTCAGATGTAGAAAGGAGCGCATAAACCTATGCTCACCGGTTCAGGGGCTTACCAGGTGCCCACCGACTGATCTTGTTGGCAGGTCTTGGTTGAAAGCGTGAGGAGTTCCATTCATGTCATCCTGCAGCCACCCATCAGAAGGTGGTGGACTTACTGGGAACCAAGGGATGTTTGCAGGGCAGTCTCAGGTTTCAGTGGCTTTGGACAGAAGAGCAGACCACTGCTGCTGTTACTTAACTGAATCAGTTATTGAAATTCATAGTAGCGTGTGGGCCGGTTTTAAGGCTCTGAGCAAACACCATGAAATGAGTACACTGAAGTACAAGATTTCTGTAAGGCTGAAACAAACAGGCTCCTCAGAGGGGCAGAGGGAGAGATCCTTCTCTGTGTTGTTCAATGTTACAACTTGTGATGTATCATTAAAAAACTGTGCTCTGCTCTCAGGACATCTTGGTTTCTGTACTGAGCCATTCATAGTCTGATGTCTCTTTTGGGTTTTGGGTAGTTGCGGGGTAAATAATCACTTTGCTGAGAACAGACAGAACAAACTCTTGAGAACCTCCACTCTGCACTCCCACACATGTCTGGCCAAACCAATGTGAAAACAGAGTAACTCCTCTCAGGGGCCAGCATCTGTCCCTAAGGTCATTCTAGCTATGAGCAGCCCTGAGGGTTGTACCTCATTGCCGAAGTGGACTTAGTCCTGGTGGGGAGCAGTTCTCACCAGAGCAGGGGAGCAATATTGATGACCTCTTACAGAGCTGGGCACCCTCTTGAAGCCACCAGCTATTTGCATTATGGGGTGGTGGGCACGGTGCTAAAAACTTTTTAAACATCACAGCAGCCCTGTGCAGAGGGCATTCTTTGTATCTCTTGGGTGAAGAATTTGAGGCCTGGCAGGTGGCACTTGCCCCAAGCAGACTCAGTTATGGCAGAGGGCTGGGTTCTGAGTCAGGAACAGGTGCCTTCAACTGCTGAGAAAAGGGGGCAGCAGCAGAGAGGGGTGCTGGACTCCCACCTGGGAAAGATGTGCTTCCTGGAGCTGGGTGATTACAACTGTCCAGACAGCCATCGAGGAGACCCTGCAGAGGAGCTGGGCACCAGGGTTCTGCACCCATCTGGGCTCCACGTGCTGACTTGTAAAAGCAAGGCACAGTGACACCTGAAACCCTCTGAGAGTCTCAGGCCTGATGACCTTTGTCACCCTGGGCCAGCACAGGATAGGACAGAATGGCCAGGGCACAGGCCCCAGAGGCCTTTTGTGGCCCAACCGAGAGAAAACTCAGCAGGTAAATGGCTAGAAAGGTGGATCTCTAGGGAGGACCCTGACATCCTTTATTTTTGTCCTGTCTTTTTAAGGAACCGATCCCCAAATAGGCTTTGGCCCAGTCTTGAAAGGTTTTCTGGAGCCTTTTATCCCAGGAGGGTTGAAGCCATTTTCAGAATGCCAGCGTCATTTTCTTGGTGTGGGGGAGGAGAGCCCAATTCCACTGAAGTAGAAACCCGTCCCCATCCCCTCCCTTCTCACCCTGCCCCTTCCAGCTGTTTCTAAAGGTAAGGAAAGCATGGTTTTGCATTTTCAATGATTTTATTTTATATTAAAAAACCTGTAACAATAATAACTGTAAAGATTGTCACACACAGTATAAACAAACACCTGGATGAGATTTTGTTCATGTTCATGATGACATGAGAACTATTAAAGTGCAAGTTTTATGTTTTGTTTTTCCTTTGTGCAATTTCACACACACACATGTAAACAAGTTCCTTGGTTATGATTTGACCCACACCACCTGAGTTTTAGGAGGGCAAAGGCTTTTGCCAGCTGTCACAGCAACCCAGAATCACAGACATGATAATGCCCTGTTTGTCTTAACCCTCCAGTGGGCAGGATGGGTCTCCTAGAGCCTAACAGTGGCTGATTAACTTCCACACCCCCACTCCTTAGATCTTTGTGAGAAACAAGACAAATCCCCCCCTCTGCTGTGCCCATGTCCCCCCTCCAAGTTGTAGGGGTGGGGGCACCAGTGGGCAATTAGAGGAGGGCGAGTTCCAATATTGGCCAGTTCTCTTTTCTTCCAGAGCAGTTGACTGTCCCTTCTCAGTTCATTTTCACCTCCCCAGTTGGTGGGGCCGAGTGGCAGGGAGGGAAGCCGCCAGTCCATGCGCTGAAGTGCCCAGGGGCGCCACAGGGCTGGCCCGGACACCAGATTTGACTTAAAACAAAAAGGTCCTTAGGTTCTGTCGTCAACACAGGGGGCTGGGGCTCCTAGCTGATGACGCACCGCTCCTTGTCCTTGGCCTGGCTGCCGCCGCCGCCGGCCTTCTCACGGATGTACATGAGGTCGGTGTGCACGCTGGGCCTGCGCGCGAACGGCGCCACGATGCCGAAGGCGTCCCCAGGATCGCCGCCGCTGCCGGCCCGCAGCAGCTTCTTGTTCCGCAGCGCCTTCGCGTGCAGCACGTCGCAGTACTGCACCGATACCTTGCGATGCAGGTCCGGGCTCATTTCGCAAGGCAGCTTGGCCATGGCGAAGAGCGCACGGAACATCTGGTCCAAGCTGCTGTTCTTTTTGGCTGAGATCTCGAAGTAGGCGCAGCGCTGGGGGTCGTCGCCCACCAACTGCTGGATTTCGCGGTGCTCCACCTCGCGGTAGAAATCCCGGTCACCCTTGTTGCCGCAGACGACCAGGGGCACGTCCACGTTCTCCTTGGTTTTGTTCTTGAGGCAAGACTTGGTGTCGAGGATCTGCTGCTTGAGCCTTTGAACCTCCTCAAAGGAGTCGCGATTGTCCAGGCTGAACACTAGGATGAAAACGTCTCCTGTGGGGACAGAGCAGAAGAGGAGAAGGTAAGCGCGGCTGTCCCAAGGGAACAACTTAAGTTGGTCTTGACTTCGGGGTCGCCTGGCTGCCAGTCGCCGGGGCACCAGCAGCTCGGGGAGCGGGGAGCCCTGAGCTCTCCACGCGCAAACTTGGCGCGCAGCGGTGGGACCGCGGACCGTGCCTCCGGGCCGCGCCCCGGCCCCAGGAGACTACTACCCTTCCGGTGGCGCAGTTCCCTCCCTCGCCCGCTGCCTGCCCGGGACCCCCACTCACCAGTGAGGATAGAGAGGCGCCGCATGGCGGGGAACGGGTGATTGCCGGACGTGTCAAGGATGTCCAGCTGGTAGACCTCGCCTCGGATGGAGTAGAACTTGCGGTGGAAGTCCTCGATGGTGGGTGTGTAGGCGTCCTCGAAGCGGCCCGTGAGGAAGCGCGACACGATGGACGACTTGCCCACCTTCGATGAGCCAAGGATGACCATTCGGTAGCAATTCTTGGCGGGTATACTCAGCTCCGAGTCGCTCGGGCACATCTTCTTGATCATCGCGGCCAGTTTCATTGGGCAAGGGGCCACGAGGGCAGACACAGGGCTGAGAGAAGCGAAGAGGGTAGTGGCGGGATGGCGTTGCTCGGGCGGCGGCTTGGCTCAGGCTGCGGCTGGGGCTCGGGCTGCGGCTAGGTTCGGGCTTGCGTTTGCCTGAGTCCTCAGCTCTAGCGCAAAGTCGCTCGCTCTGGTTCACCTCGTCCAGCGGCTGCCTTTATATGCAGCCTGTGTGGACGCCCCGCCCTTGGCCCGCCCAGCCTCGGTGCGTCACGCCCTGCGCGCCCCCGCCGCTCCCTCCCGCGACCTCGGCGAGCCGCTCCCGCTGGGTGCTCTAAGAAAACTCAGTCCAGGGTCCGGCTGGGGCTAGGGGACGCGCGGCCCCCGCGCTTTTCCACTGCACGGGGGGGAAGGACATCGAGGTTGTAGTCCACGCGGTGCCTCTGACCCTCTGTGACTTCGGGCAAGGACCCCACCGAAGGACACGCACATACGCCGACTTTCTTTGGGCCTCGGTTTTCCCCGAAAATAACAGTAGTCATCCCGTAATCGTACTGGCATAATACCAGGTGCTAACCAGGTGCTAGGCACCGTGCGGGGCTCTGCGAACCTTATCACCTCCAGTCCGGAAAACAACCCCCAGCGCCAGTCACCTTCCCGTCCCTACGGACGCTAGTGCCCGGGGAGGGGTGGGCGATAGCGGTGTGAGCGTCAAGGTTGGCGCAGCGCACTCCGGCCGCCAGAGGGCAGCAGAGGGCGCCACGCTCCAGGTTGCAGTAGAGACCGAACTGCAAGGTTAGGTTTGGGGAGCTGCGGTAGGAGCGGTGCCCCACCCCGCGCTCTGTCGCAGACCTTAGCTTCTCCTTTCTTCCACCCAGAGATGCTCTGGAGCCTGGCAGGACTTCAACTCAGGGTTGCCCCTGGCCTTTTCCTGCCTAGACCCAAACGACCAGAAACTTGCCCTGGTTCAGGCCAATGTCCCCTCCTCCTTCCTCCACAGCATTTTGTGCTTGTGGAATCCCTTGGACCAACAGTCCCACTTTATACTGGGGGACCTGGATTTCTAAACCACATAGGGAGCCGGGCAGGCCCTGGGCTTGCCGCACAACCTCTTGCCTTCTCTGGGCCTCAGTTTCTTTCCTGGAAGATAGTGTGGTTCTGGTTCTGTGATTACGGTTGAGAAAGTGCAAAACAGTATAAAAGGCAGGACCTGGTGATAACAACAATAGTAAATGACCCACGAGGCTACAGTACTGGGCGCTGCGGGGGTGGGGGCAGGGTGCCAGGGGCAGCAGGTTGATGAGTAACCAGGAGAAGGCTGATGCTACAGAAAGGCCTAGAAATAGGCTGTCTGGGGCTAGCTTGCTCCAGCCTGTAGCTCATGAAAAAGCCATCGCTCCTCCCCGTGACAGGTGGGGCTGTGCTGTGTTTGTTTTAGCCTGTTTAGGTCTGACTTGGGAGCCGTCCAGGGAGGGAGCCATTAACTGGTGCTGCCCCCACCCCCTGCTGTCCACTTGGGTCAGGGTGCCCTGGGCAGTGCCGGGGGTTGGGGGACAACCCGCATCCCGCAGCTGTTTTCACAGGGCCTGTAGCATCTCAGCTGCCTGGGAAGGTGCTTTCCAGGGTCATTTGCAGCCCTTCCATGGCCAGGATTCCAGCAGAATCTCACACCCTCTGTGGGAGTGGTGGGGTGGGGGCGGGGAGCAGGATAAGGCTTATTCAGTGCTAGGTGAGGGGTAGAAACTATTCCTCTCTGTTAAAGATGGAGAAGCTGACACAGAGGGAAGTGACAGGTCTGTGGCTTGAACCCTGGGACTCTCAACCTACTGTCCCCGTCCTCTGCCTGTGAGGCTGCCCCCTGCTGTGGGCATCGTGCCCCATGTCCCAGAGCACTGCTCCTCAGAGCTCCCTCTCCCCTCCATCTGTCCCCAGACCTCGCCCTACTGTCCATGAGGTATTTCAAAGGTAAATGGCACAGGATGAGCCCCCAAAGGCCACCACCCAATCTAAGAGATGTCAGTGGCTCCAGGCTGGCCTGGATTCTCACTGTCATTTATGTAGGAGTTGTCTGAGAGGCCAGCTGGGCTGGGCACCCCCACCCCTACTCCTCTTGCCCTTGCTGAGGCTGCCTACCCCTGTCCCCCCAAACACAAAAGGGCTGGTTGAGGGTGCAGGCTGGGGCTGGTCACGGCCCTGGCCTGCATTGTCCCAGACGAGATGCCCTTCCTTTGCCACCCACAAAATATAGGCAGCCGGGCTGCTTATGGCTCCTCTGGATGGCCTGTTCCGGGGAGTACAGGTGGTTTCCACACATCCATCCCCTCCAAGGTCTCTAGTCCTGGGAGGGCCACTTGGATGAGCAGAGGCCAGAGGGTGGCAGGGTCAAGGATGTGGACCCAGTTCTCCCTAAGAAGACCTAGTGGGCTGGGACCCAGCCAGGTTCTCAACCACGATTCCTGGTCCCTTCTGGGCACATCACCCTGTGGCAGATATGTTAAAGACCTGTTCTCCCAAGCCAGCCGAGTTCACTAAGCCCTAATGAACACTCCAAAGCCATGTACAGGAGGCAGGCACAGCTGACACTTGTTAGCTTGGGCTACCTCATTCCCACCTCCATTATTTTAAGGTGTATCTCTTTATTACAAAAGTAGTATGTGTTCATGTTTTTAAAACATCCAGACTGTTTCAGAAAGGGAGTGAAAGAAACTGGCGGCAGGAAGCCCTCCCTCCCCCACCCCACGGGGGTGAGACTGACCCAGCCAGGCTGCCCACCATCCAGCTGTTAACTGAAGCCCCTTCTGACCCCCAGGGGTGGCCTTCGAGCTATCACCAGGCCCTGCCCCTGGCTGACCCCAGGTGGGAGTATTTTGAACAAGTGAGGCCCGTGGTTAGGCGAGTAGACAGGTGCCATCCCATGTAACTGTCCACTGCCTGACCTGACCTGGACACTCAGGGCTCCACATTTGGTTGGCGGACACGTGCACCCTGGTTTCCCAATCCCTCCACCTCCTATATCCTGCCAGCTGTAGCATTATTTTTATGTTGTCCAGGTTGATAATGGTTACAAATGATTTTGTTTCTTGTGTGTTTGGCAACACACAGTATTTATGAGGCGGGACCTGCCTGTGAATATGATTTACTTGCATTGCAGCAATTTTCCTGCTAGGAGGTGCTGGTGGAGGAGTGAGCTCCCCATTCCCAGGGGTGTGCAAGAGGCAAGGATCGAAGTACAGGGCAGGACCAGACTCGATGCCTCTTGTGGCCCCTCAAGCCGAGACAGGAACCGAAGAGAAAGCTGTGAGGAGTTCCCTGGGTGACAAAGGGGCCCAGCCATCATTGTTTGAGCACCTGCTATGTACACACGCAGGTGTGACTGTGGGGCAAGCTGACAGACAAGGAGACCGAGGCCCTGAGCTGTGTGCACATGCCAAGTGTGCATGCCCCGCCCCCGCCAAGCATTGCTACAAGCTTGGAGGAGTTGACCCTTCGCATTCCCCAGCCCCAGCCCCGCCCCACAGCCTGCTGCATGCCAGCCTGCATGAGCAGGAGCGTTTCCATCCAGACATGTTCCCCGAGGGCCCCAGAGGGCTGCAACATTGATGGGTGGGGCCAGGCAGTGGGGGCACATTCGGACTTTCCTGGTAACCCTCAGGTCATCCCCACAAAGATGACCTGTCTCCAAGGCCAGCTCATCTTGGGCCTGGTGGCCTGAAGTTCACAGTCCAGCTTTCTGCAAATGCACTAGTCCCAGGGCAACCCAAACCTGGCCTGGTCCCCGGGGCCCAGGTGCCTTGTGGCTCATGCCCCTCGCTAGCTCAGTCCTGTAGTGCCGAGTGCCTTGGGCACCTGAGCTTGTCCTTACTGTAGGGCCTTTGCACTTGCCATTCCCGCTGCCAGGAGCGCTCCTCCTCCAGTTTGCCCCCTCTGGTCATTTGGGTCTCAGCGCCAATGTCATCTCCTCAGAAGGTCCCCCCAGGTCTCCCACGGCTAACTGGGCTCCCACCCCTACCATGTACTTTCATGTTCTTTTTTACATTTCCAGCATAATATTTTTCACTCCGATCATTTTCCCTGGATGTCAGTTCACAGGGGCTAGGAGCCCCTTGGCATGTGGGGGTGTCAGGTCGCTGGGCAGCATGATGGTACCTCTGCGCCAAGGCTGGGCTAGAACCCTGAAGGGAAGGGGCAGAAGGCGGGTGCTGGGCAGGGGATGAGATGGGCATCACAGGAAGCCCACATGCCTGGGCAAGTCCCCTCCATGCCAGGCACAGACAGGTGGTGAGACTCCAGTGAGGGGACGGGAGGGCCAAGCTGCGGAGGAACAGCCCCCCAGGGAGACCCAAGCCCACTCCTTCCCCACCTGGGTGGCAGAGACCCGGGAGGGAAGCTGGGAAAAGTCAGGGGACCTTTATTAGTGAGTCAGAACTGGCGGGGCAGCAGAGCAGGGTGCTCAGTGGCCACATGGCGGCTCATCCAGGGCCCCCAAGGCAGCGGTTTCAAGGCACTGGAGCAGCCTGTGCTGGGTGGGCACCGAGCCCGGCCAAGTGCTGTCCCCCTCACAGGGCTTGGCACCTGGCGGGCAGGCCGATGGGCCCTCGGGGAAGCCCCTCAGCTTCTCTTGTGGAGTTGGGAGGACTTCTGCTGGTAGATCGAGGCGGTGAAGGGCCTGCCCGGGGGAGAGGAGAGACGTGGGTCAGCAGGTCCCGGGGGCGATGCTGCCCCCCACCCCCCAAGTGTGGACAAAGTGATGGTGTCTGCATGGGGCCAGGAGATGCCCGGGGCTGCCCTATCCCCGCCTGTCAGGGCCTCAGTTTCTGCTGTACCGGCTCTGAGCTTCCTTCCCATCTGCTGCTCTGGGGTGACCCTGCCTGGCCCGAAATGCCCTGGTCACGGGAACGGCTCTGAAGGCAGAGACCGGGCTGGCACGGTGGTCACACTGACATCACACAGCGGCTCTTGTCCCCGTGCCCACACAGTGGCTACTCACTCCTCATACAGGATGGCGACCACGTAGGCGAGGGCCACGACTGCAGTGAGCAGCAAGCCGGCGGGGCTGGCATGCCTGAGGAGAGGACACAGGTCAGTCAGCAGGCAGGCCCCACCTCCCGCCACCCCGGGCCCTGCAATGCCCTCCCAGAGGCCAGCTTTCGGTCCTGGAGCAGAGACTCCACCATCCAGGTCCTGACCCAGTGACCAGCACGCTGCCTGCCCAGGCCCGCTTGTGTCCCCAGGGCAGGGCCTATGCTGCCTTTTCTTGTGTGTCCAGCCCCTGGCTGCGAGTTCAGGACACAGCAGAGTGAATCAGGGACGGAAGGAATGACTGGCATCTCAGAATCACCCCAGTGGCCAAGCGTGTCTGTCCTCTGAATGGGAGGATGCTCCAGGGGGTGGAAAATGTGACAATGTCCTGTTTTCTAGAAATGGGCCCAGCGTTCCTAAAGCCGGGTGGAGTATCCAATGGGCCCCTTCAGGGCTCTCTGATTGATGGCCACAACTAGGAGACGGTGTGCCTGCTGTCAAGCTGCCCCCCATCTTCTCTATAGTTACCTCAGATCCCAGGGACCCGGTGAGGATCAGGCCGCTGTGTCCAGATGGCCAGGGAGGAGGGAAGGAGGGCAGCCAGTTTATGGAGTCACAGAAGAGCCCAGGAGCTGTGGGGGACATGGGCCCCATGCATCCTCCAGGATGGGGACCCCGGGGGGACCCCTATAGGCACCCCTGCCCTGCCCTCCAGGCCTTCACACTGTCTGTCTTTCTGTCTGGTAGCCCCTGGGAGGCCAAGTGGCTTAATGATGCCCGCACTCCCATCCTCTGGGCTCCAAGTCTGCCTCCTGGGACTTTGCTCATTGCCCTCGTGTGAGAGCCCCCCACCCATGAGCCATGTACCCCAGGAGCTTGGAGGAAGTGGGCAGCAGGCTGGACTCCCACCTGGGTTAACCTGCTGCCCAATGGCCAGGCTCTGCGGCCAGTGTCTCTAAGATGGACAATTCTCTGGCTGGGATGCCACATTAACCAGGAGCCATGGAGGCCACGAGTGGACACGGCTTCCGCAGCTCCCTGGTCAGGCCCTGACTCCGGGCCCCAGAATGTGAGCCAAGCAGGCACCCCTATTCCATCTACAGAAACATTCCCACTTTCGAAATGCTGTCATATGCTCAGTCCTAACGTCCTAACAACCCTGTGTAGACATGGTCATCCGACTCTGAAGAGAGGCCCAGAGTGACTGGCGTGCCCAGACCTGGCCCTGAGCCTAGAGTGCTGTCAGAGTTGCTCCTGGGGACAAGCTGGGCTCCTTGGAGAGGGAGTGTGTCACCTAGGCTAGAGGGCTGGGTGGGCTGGAGACTGCAGAGGACTTGTGTCTCCAGGGCTCCCATACCCGACTGCCTGGGCACTGGGCAGCCCTATGCACGGGCCCTAGGAGCAAGGCAGATGGGCTGCAGAAGGCCTGGGAGCGACCCAGCTGGGTCATGTCTCGAAGCAGCAAGTAATGGCTCGTGTTTAACAGGCTCTCACATGGAGGGTGATGAGGGCTCCACCTCTCAGTACAACTGAGGCCCCTCCTTGTCACCGGGCAGCTGAGGTCTTCCTGGTACCCGGGCAGTCCTAGGGTCCCTCATATGTTCCTCACAGCTCTAGCCTGACAGTCCTGGGGTGGGGGGTAGCTTCTCACTCCGGGGCATTGGCTGGGGCACAGAGGGGACCCACCTGTGGGCTCTGCCCTTGGAGGGCCCTGAGACAGAAGAGGCACCCATGGTGGGGAGCAGTCAGGGAGGGCTTCCTGGAGGAGCAGATACCTCAAGTGGATTTGGAAGGAAAGACCAGGGGTAGAAGTGGGAGAGGACAGCATGTTGCTGGCACGGGGAGGAGGGGTTTAGCATAGGGGAGCCTGGGTGCAATGCAAAGTGGGTGCATCTTAGGGTGCAGAGCCTGCCCACTGCCCAAGCCCAGGTGAGAGGGGCCAGGCTGGGCAGGGGCCGTCTGGCCTAGACGTGAGGCTGGAGCATGGAAAGGGGTGTTCCAGGTAGACCCAGAGACCCCCTCTAGCTGTTCATCACTCAAAGCCCGGCACTCTGGAGTCTGAGGATAGGGGTGGGAAGGAACATTTCTTTGTGTCCTAGAACCTTTCTGGTCTCTGGGAGCACCTGGAACATTCTAGACAAATGGGAACCAGTCTAGAGGATGTGTGTTTTGACACCCAGAGCTGGGAGCACTCTCTGCACCAGCCTGGGATGAGGCCGGAGCCCCAGGGTCACCTGTCAGTGCCTGTAGCTGGCCAGGAAGGACAGTGGTCTGCCCTGGGGCCCGGCTCCTTCTGGGGGGTGAGGACCAGGCCCCGGGCACCCTTGCTGCCCTCCTGAGTGGGGGACTAGCACTCGCTCATGGTGTCCCAGCCCCAGTGCTCTACCACAGGGGCCAGCAGCTTGTGGTCCATGGGGCCAAGATCAGTCTGTGCATTTCTAAGTGGTTAAAAAAAAGATCAAAATAGTATTTCATGACGCCTGAAAACTGTATGAAATTCAAACTTTGGTGTCTGTGACGACACCCGGCCACTCCTGGTTGGTCTTGTGGCGGCTTTCTTGCAGCAGGGGCAGAGCCCTGCCCGTGACCTTGAGCCTCACCCCTTGACCTTTGAGGAAAGGTTTGCTAACCCCTGTTCTAGACACTGCTTATGTCTGGCCGGTGCCCCCGGGCTCTGTGAGTGACGCAAGGCTGACATCGGCCTGAGGGAGGCAGCCGGGGGAGGGCGAGCAGGCAGGCCCCACTCACATGATGGCCCAGCCCAGGTAGTTGGCCGTGCTGCCCCAGTACATGGGGTTGTCCAGGATGTTGAATGGGAATGTGGTCACTCTTGCCTCCTTGAGGATCCCGAAGTAATCACCTGTGGACAAGGTGGGCAGGGCTGAGGCTCATATCCTGGCCACGCCATGATTGAGAGAGGCCCGGGGGTCAGTGTGCAGTGGGACCTGCCCCCCAGGAGACTCCAGGCCAGTGGGGAGCAGGCAGACCAGCACCCCAAGTCAGGGGCACCCTGGGGCATCTCAGAGAGCATGAGGTCCCCAGGACTGAGGGGCTGAGGAGGACCAACACTGCTCAGTAAAGGACGTCCTGGGTCCCCACTTCCTGGAAACCCCTTTGGCCTTCATGGAGGAAAAGTAGGACAGCCACAGGCAGCTGCATCGCCGGTGTATGGAGACAAAGCTGTGAGGACTGGGGAGCCTGCGGGAGGTTTTCTTCCCAGGAGGCAGGAAATGGGCGGCGGCACAGAAACCCACTTTGGGGCTGAGTCACAGTGGGAAAGTGGCTCCTGTGCCCCACATTGCTCTTCTAGGCCATTTCTCCTGGAGGGTGGCTGGTACCCTCAGGGCCCTCCCCACTGCCCGCCCCCCTGACTCACCCCTCCCTGGGGGGCCTCCCCACGCAGCCCTGACTGTGCATGGCCCCCGCGCTGCCCTAGGAGTGGGGGCTCCACCAGCCCCTTCCTGCCCTGTGCCCACACGCTGGGAGGCGGTTCACATCTGGTCTCCAAGGGACATAACTGGCCAGCACAGTGCCCTCTCCCTCTGGTGGCCCTCACCCCTGCCCCTGCCGGGCCCACATCATGACCCCTGCCTCCTCCCTGGCCCCCAGTGTCTCAGCCTCACCAATCCAGTCTCCTCATCATTGGGACAAGACCCTGCAACCCTTCCTCTGTTTCCTGCCTCCCTGGGAGTGGAGCTCGGTCCCCTGCTTGGCCTTTGGGGACCCACGTGATGTGGCCGTGCCCAACCTGTAGCCCTGACCCCACTGGCCCCCGCGCACCAGCCAGCCTGCCTGTCCCACACCAGCACGCCCCTCGCCGTTCTGCCCTGAGCTTGCTGTTGGCTCGCAGGCTCGTCCTCCTTCCCGCTGCCCACACCCCCCAGACCCAGGTGGTCCCAATGTCCCGTCCCCAGGGTCCCACCTGCACTTCCTCCTCTAGCCCAGGGCTCCCATAGCTCCTGCCTGAGCCTGAGGTGCTGCCTGAGTCCCCAGCCCCAGCCTTGCCATGGGGTGGGCAAAACGGCCACCCCTCATCTGTCTGTGAAGAGCCCCCTGAGAGCCCCATGCCAGGCCTGAAGCACCAGACAGCAGCTATGAACAGAGATGCCCAGGCAAGCGGGGGGTGGGGGGCACACCAGAGAATTTGGGGGCCGAGTCCTTGGAGCCAGCCAGAGGCTAGAGGGGAGGAGGACCAGGAACCCTGACCCAGCCCCTCAGAGAGCTGGGCACCACCATGTGACTGACACCTTGCCTGGTAGCCAGGTAGCCGGATGAGATGCGGGAACCTGGCCTCCTGCGATAACCGGGCACAGCCACCGCCTGAAGGAGGAGGTGCCGGGACTCACTGACGGCATGGACAGCAGGGCAGGCAGCACCCCAGACCTCGGGTGAGTTGTCTCAAGGGCCCTGGCCCATGGGCTCTTACCCAGGAAGGTCCCAGTGAAGCCCAGGGCCAAGAAACTGGACAGCACCAGCACGCCGCCTACAGCCAGGAGCGCCAGGCCCACGCGGTAGGCTGTGGGGTTGTCCAGGCCGTCCATCCGTGGCTGGTTCAGCATGGCCTCTGTGAAGCTGTGGGCGGGGGCGGGGGGACACAGTCACTGCTGGGAAGACAGGGTTGTCCCTCCCCGCCCTGTCTCCCAAGTGGCCCCCAAGAAGCCAGTCCGAGGGTCTCATACTCAGGGTCTGGTGGGGACGGCATGTGACGAAGTGGCTGTGCATGGGGAGTGGGGCCCCTGGAGGCCCCCACTGCCATGAGGAGAGGGATCAGAGTCGGGTCACCAGGCCTGCTGGACTTTTTGGTTTATGAAAAGAAGTCAGATGTGTACATGAAATACCCTAATTTTAAAAAACAGGCAATTAATGAAAACTGTTTTGGACTCTGCATGTCAACAGGCCAGATTCAGCCCAAAGGCCACAGTTTACAAACTCCAGCCCTGTCCAACTAGCAACTGATGTCGTGGAGGGACACGGGGCTCTGAAAATCACAGACGCGGGCCTCAGGTTGTGCAGTCGGGCCCCTGTGCCTGGTGTCCCCTTGCCTGTGTGTGCCACACCCGGCCATGGCATCCCAGTCCCCGAGTGGGCTCACGCCCTGAGGCCTGGGGCATGCTCTGCCTCTCCTCCAGCCTCCCTGGCTCCTGCACAGAACTGGCTACTTCCGGGGTGGCCCCTCAGAGGTCCCATGTGTCTTCCTCCCACATCTGACATGCCCCCAGCAAGCTCCCTTTGGGGCCAAGCCATGGAAGGCCTTGTTAAAAGGCAAGTGACCCAAATGGGGTGACTGTGCTAGTGCGCTTGGGGATTCAGGGTCTCCCATTGGCCCCTGAAGATGGGCAGGCCTGGCGTGGCTGCACAAAGCCACCAGACTAGTGGCCATGCACAGGGCTCAGCGCAGGGCCTGCCTCCTCAGGAGGGAGTGGGCCTCGACGAGGGGGACACTCTCCCAGGAGAAGACGTGTGTGGGAGCAAGTACATGCAGGTACCGCTACGCACATTTCCCATCCCCACGGTCACTACCTCGGAGACAAGATTTCCTGCCTCACCCATTGGGGCAGCGGATGTACTCACTTTGTATCACCTGCCTCCTAGCAGGGCAGCTCGCTGTCCGCCCACCCATCTGGTACTCTATCCTCTCTGCACCCACCCACCCACCGGCCATCGAGTACCTCCGTTGGCCAGGCTCTTTCAAGCAGAGCAAACTGCCACCCTCACCCATTCCTGCTCGTGGTAAATTCACATTGTTGTAAAACGGTCATTATGTTAAACTAAAGCCGTCTCCTGGGAGTTCTGTCCTGCAAGTATTCTCAGCTCTGAGAAAACACGCTGCTTCTCCTCGTCCCTGGCACCTGGCACAGCCCAGGCAGAGCAGGGTACAGTACATGTCCATCAACTGGAGGGACAGCGGCACCGTGCCCTTCTCCTTCTCCTCCCCCACAGTGGAGGTCTCTGACGCCCTACACAGAAGCCTCACGGTGACCTGTCAGGTAGGCACACGCATGTCAGGGCACACCTGGCCACTGGTCACACTGCCCACACCCCCAGCTCTCCACCCACACTGCCCTCCCTCGGCCCTCCTTCTGCCCGGCTCAGGGTCACCCTGCCGCATCAGGCTGAGCCACTGGGATTGGCTCAGGGTCACACACACCTGTGTTGTGCCTGGTCACCACACCCATGCCCGGCCTGCTCATGTCCTGCCCCTCTTTTTGGTCACCTGACTTTCTGATAAAGCAGCAGCCCCAGCCCTCGGGGCCACCCTGTGACACAGACACACCTCCTACCTGCAGACCCAGTGGCTGTAGCCACGGAGCAGGCAGCTTTGACCTCGGGCCCTGGCACCTCCCCACTCCCCTGAGTGCACGTGGTAGATGAGTGGGAGGCACATGGAGGGTGTGGGCCCTGTGAGGCTGACCACCCCCCTCAGCGGTGGCTCCCCTGCAGGCCCCTGGATCCTGGCCTCCACTGGATTAAAGACCACAGAGAAAGAGAAAAGGGGGTGGGGTGACACCAGGCCTCCACGTGCACAGGAGCTGGGGTGATGCCCACGGCCCTTCCCGGGCTCCGCCAGCCTGGGCTGGCTCTGGCCCCCAGACACAGGGCAGTGAGGCCTGCTGGGCCCAGCCATTCATCTCACATCATCTGGGGCAGCCATGACAGCCCTGAAAGGGCTGAGGACTCCCACCAGAGAGCGGGATGGGGTTTCAGACAGACCTGGCACCCTGAGCGTCAGTTTTCACCTCCGTGATGATGACAATCCCTCCCATGTCCCCATGCAGAGCTGCTGCCAGGCGGCTGTGCACACACTGGTGAGCATGGGACACGGCGGTGGAGCAGGGGGCACGGCGGTGAGCAGGGGGCACGGCGGTGAGCAGGGGACACGCCGGGCTGCACCACAGGGCTGTGGATAGTGGTAAGGACAGAGGAGTGAGCTGAGGGTAACACTGGGACTGATGAAGTACCAGGCTCCACAGGACAGGTACGGTGGATGGTCCAGAGGCCACAGTGGGGCTGACGCTGAGATGAGATGGAAGAAATTCACCCTGGTGGGCAGGGAGAGCTTTCCAGAAACTAGAGGACACCTCGGGGGCCCGTGGCCGAGTCTGGAACGTGTTGTGCGTGGTGGGGGAGGAGCAGAGTGGGGACACCGGGCGGGCTGCTGCAGCCGCGGGAGGAGCGCTGGGGGCCAGGGGCCCCCTCGGAGCCCGGATTCCTCTGCCCGAGTCCATGTGCACCTTCCCAGCTTCAGGACCCGGCCGGGGCAGGTGCAGCAGCAGAGCCGGACGAGAGGCAGCCCCTCACCCCGATGGCCGTGCTCGAAGCACCTCCGTGGGGGATGGAAAGGCCATCTGACTGGAAGCCAAGGGACGTCCTGACAAGGCAGGTCGAGCACCAGTGATGGGGCAGCAGAGGGCCCTGAAGCACCCACCCCCACCCCAGTGCGCACGCAGGCTGCGTGCTCTGGGACCACGAGGAGCGGCAGCTTTGCAGGAATGGCTGGCTGGCTGCATCAGGTGACCTGTGGTGTTCTCGCTCCTCCGTTAAGTCAGAAAAGCACAGTCTATTCCACATGGAAAATTAACGGAGGGACGCGCGGCTCTGAGGGCCCCATGTTCCGTGACAGAATGAAGTCATAAACAGGAGGCCGTTTCCCTTGGGAAGATCCTGCTCTGGGGGTGGGAGTGGGCAGGCTCGTTCGTTTGTCTCCGTTTCTTTTCTAAAACTTGGATCGAGCTTTCGGTCACCAGTGTGACTTCAGGCTGTTCACTCAGAGTAGGCAGCCTTCCCACAAGAGGCCGAGCAGACCCCCTGAGCGTCCCTGGCTCACGCCCTGACCCCTAAGTGTGGCTGACCAGTGAACACCAGGCCCATCACAGTCACCGTGGGACAAGGTCAGGCATTGCACAGACGTAACTGAGGTCCCCAGTCAGTTGACCCACATTCAAACGGGGTCCGCAGGTCAGAGAGAGAAGTCGGAGACTTGTTTCCCGAAGCAGCCAGCCGCCATGCTGGGGGCAGGATGGAGGGCAGGGCGGGGGTCACGCACCAGTCATTGGCAGGAGCTGAGGGCCTGAGTGCTCCAGCCACGGAGAACGGCGTTCCGCCCACACCCAGTGATCCTGTGGGAAGCCCCCACTCATTTTATGGCCATGTTGTCACTGCCGTCCAACTGCCACCCAGGCAGTAAACCTTCCCAGCCCGCCCGCTTCACCCACTGCCTCGTGACCACATCCCGTGAGCAGCTGCAGCTGGCACCCATCAGGGACGGGGGCACAGTCGATGCCCAGTGATCTGAAAGGTGCTAACGTGAGCATCTTTCTCTCCTCCCAGAAATCTTCTGGGGCGGCTGCTTCAATCAAGAGGAAGACGGTAGACAGAGGCTCGGCCAGCACTGATATCGAGAGGGCTGCCATCCGTGAGAAGCTGGACACGAGGGACCTCCCCCAGCTCCATGGGGGTCTCCCAAGGGTCCAGGACTCAAGAACGAACCAGAGAATCTCTGCTGGTGTCCACACATCGAAAGCTGGGATGCAGGTCAGACTGTCCCCTTGGTCTCCTGGGGGCACCCATGGGGGCCTGCAGAAAGGAGGAAGGGCCCCTGCTGGGGGACCAGGGGACCAGGGATCAGGGCCCATCTGTGCCAGAGAAGGTGGCAAACAAGGCACAGCAGTCCCTCCTTTACCCACTCCTGCTAGTCCTACAAGTGGGGCCGCGAGGACCTGCTCAGCATGGAGGCCTGACGGTTCCTCCGTGCCAACACTCTGTAGTCACACTGTCCAGCCTCTCTCCACGACACCTTCTCTTCAGCTCAGTGAAGAGCTGGCAGATGACGCACCTTCTCCTGAGCCCTCGGAGACCAAGACTCAGTGTCCCGCTCAAGATCCTCCCGCCAGAGCAGAGATGAGGCTGAGACTCAGGGCACCTGCCGCTTCCCAGATGCTGGCCCCCAGGTGTACCTTGGTGCCTGATGGCAGCAACGGGACCTTCCTTTCAGGGAAAGCGGGGGCTGTGGCCCGCAGGCTGTTCTTGTCAACAAAGTTTTGTGGGAATGCAGCCACACTCATTCGCTTTTGTGCTGTCTGCATCAGAGCTGAATGGCTGTGACAGAGACGGTGTGGCCCAAGTCCAAAATATATACCAGCTGGCCCTTTAAGAAACAGTTTGGTGCTCGCTTCGGCAGCACATATATTAAAAAAAAAAAAAAAAGAAACAGTTTGCCGACACCTGATATCGACATCAAATTATGGATGTGTTTAAGCCAGAAGGGAACTGAGTCATCAGGTAGTCTAAGGTCCACAAACTTTTTCTCAAAAAGATACTAAATAATTTCAGCTTTGGGGGTCAAGGATAGTATGTACATGCTCGTGTAAGCATTCGAAATGTAACCATGTTCACAACTCAACAGCAACAAGCAACCTGAATTAAAAGCAGGCAAAGGACTTGAATAGACATTTCTCTGAGAAAGAGGCACAGATGGCCAATAGCTAATGAAAAGATGCTCAACATCACTACTAAGGGGAATGAAAATCAAACCCACAGTGAGGTACCACCTTCCACCCACCAGCATGGTTAGTATATAGAAATACAAGTATTGCCGAGGATGTGGGGAAGTTAGAACCCTTGTGCACTGTTGGTGGGAATGCAAAGTGGTACAGCCGCTGTGGAAAACACAGAATTAAACACAGAATTATCATGTGACCTTGCAACTCCAGTTCTGGTGTGTACCCCAAAGAATCGAAAGCAGGGACTCAAATCGGTACTTGTACATCATGTTCATAGCAGCACTGCTCACGTTAGCCAAAGGCAGAAAAAACCCAAGTGCTGGACAGATTAGGGACAAATGTGGTTACACATACTAGGGAATGGTATTCGACCCTGAAAAGGAAGCTAATGCTTTTTTAAATGAATTTTTCAAAGTGATTTTATTTTGTTTGTACCCGTTTTATTGAGATATAATTGACATATAACCTTACGTAAGTGTAAGGTGTACAGAGGGATGATTTGATATATGTATATGCTGTGAGATGATCACCACAATCGCCTCACGTACCGGTTTGTGTGTGGTGAGAATTTTTAAGACCTTCTCTCTCTCAGTGGCTTTCAAGTTTACAAGACAGTGTGGTTAACTATCGTCACCATGCCACACATTAGGTCCCAGAACACACTCCTCTGTTGACTGGAAGTAGTGTGTACACTTAACCACCTTCACTATTACCCTCAGACCCTGACCCCCAGCCCCTGGTAACCATGAATCTACTGTTTCCATGAAAATTCTGGAGTTAGACAGCGGTGACGGCTGCACAACAATGTGAATGTACTGAATGCCACTGCACCAGACACTTTTTTTTTAGATCCCACATACAAGTGGAATCACATAGTATGTGTCCTTCTGTGACTGCTGATTTCACTCAGCATAATGTCCTCAAGGTTGCCAACGGCAGGATTTTAAAAGGAAAGAAAGAAATCCTGGCACACGCTACCACACGGATGACCCCACAGGATGCTGTGCCAAGTGAAATAAGCCAGACACGAAAGGACAGATACTGTAGGATTCCACTTATGTGTAGAATCTGAAAAACCACACTCATGGAGACTGAGAGTGGCGTGGTGGGTCCCAGGGCTGGGATGGGAGGGAGAGGGTGAGCTGCTTTGTGGGGACAGAGTTTCAGTTTGAGAAGACGAGAAAGTTCTGCAGACAGACGGTGGTGACGGCTGCACAACCAAGTGAATGTACTTAATGCCACTGGACTGGACACTTAAAGACGGTTAAAACAGTAACATTTTATGTCATGTATATTCTACCACAATAAAAAATGGAAAAGAAAACCAAATAGAATGTGTGGACCAGGAAGAGGGAAGGCACACGCCCTTGAGCACCCTTCTTATCCAGGGCATCCTCTTTAGCATGGGACCAGCCATTGGTGAGGACAGAGGACATGCCCAGCAGAATGTGGGCCACCCACTCCCCTGTCTGTGTAACCTGAGTTGGCCACCAGAAAACCAAGAGGTGAGGGCCACACTCAGCACCTCCCCCATACAGGCCCTGCCTGTCGGTCAGCTGGGGATACTGAGGCTGAGAGGCTGTGGGGGGCAGGGTGGGCAAGGGCCCATCTGGGGCAGGGCTCCCTCAGGCAGCCGCTTCCCCATGGGCGAGCCAGACCCAGCCGGAACCCTGCCACTGTGACCACAGATGGGGCAAGGCCTGGGGACAGACAGCAGGACAAGGGACAGTGACTTGTTTACATGTCAGAAGCACTTGCCAGTTTGTAGAGACCTGGTTGGAGCCTCCCAGCCACCTCGTGGCCTCTCTGTGAGCTCAGGGGTCAGCTGGGCTCCCAGTGCGGCTCTGTCCACCCTGACCACTGCTGAGCAGGTTCGGTGTCCAGCCTGGGGATGACACAGCCCATGGGACACATGGCCCTGACCCTCCTGAACCTCACACTCTACCAACACAAAGGGC